>OX579646.1:16586889-16874532 GCA_951230895.1 Carpatolechia fugitivella | reverse complement strand
TAACAAAACAACCTACCAGGACGGTGTTGCCAACCCCTTTCTCCTAAATTGCCGCCAAATTGAGTGGTTTGACTCTAAATTATGAAGAGTAGTGATTCTTAATAAAACCTTTCGCGTAGGGGAATAATATCTGATTTAATAGATTATATGAGTTTTTTATATTCAAAATGAGCACTAAAAATTTTGCAAATCGATAGTATATAACATCTTATATATGAAAACAATCGGCAGTGTGACTATATTGTAATAAGAAATTATTTTTAGGAAGCTTTCCTCTGAAAAAGAAAAACACAGAAACAGAGGATAGCAAAAGTAAATTTCGAATAATATTCGTACTTACTATTATGTGTTAGTATCATAACGTGGCAAATTATCTTCATCAAGTTGGCAACATAAAAACGAAGGGAGTTAGATATAATTTACCCTCTTAATTGAGGAAAACAGTCGTTAATTATTATAACGCGCACCACTCGCACTTTGAGAAACACGTACTTAAGTTATTCAACAACCGTATAATATGTGTTACAATTACGAGTTATGTTAGAAAAAAAATATCGGCGCTGCCTTGATTTTTAAAGGTACTGTTTTGACATTAATAAAAATAAGCTAATTTAACTCATTGCCAGTCGACAATTAGCTTTGAAAAGCTTTTCGAAAATCGCCCACTGGTTCGTTGACACACCACTATTATACGCGAAACCTCAGACAAAATGCGTAATATGTGTACTAGCTTTTCTACCCGGCTACGCCCGGGACTGAAACATATGTGACAATCGCCATACTTTTTAGTGTAAAGGTCAAACTACTCGCAAAAAAGATTTAAATTAAATATTATTTTTTCTTTTTTTCTTTTTTGCCTATAACCTGGTCAGTAATCTCTTCTATCGTTTGGTACAAACACTATCGAAATCGGTGCAGCCGTTCTCTAGTTATAAAAGGATAAACATTCAGTTTTATATAGTAGATTACCCAAAGATAAATAAATATTTAATGTTGTATGGTATTTACTCGTACCTTTGTTTTACATCATTATATTATTTGGATTATTCACTAGTATGCTTACATTTAAATTTAAAGAAATATGGGTTTTCTATCTCAATTTTTTTCCGGCAATCCTAGCTTATAGTATCCTAATACCCATAACATATACAAGTACATTAACATCTACAATACAACACAAGGTTTTCTAAGAACATTTTGCTCTGAAGTTTGCTAGGCCGGCCCCCAGGGGATTTCGTATCGAATTATTGAGTGACGTCAATTTGTAAGTATACTTATAAAGGTTGTTGACTAAAGGGCATTGACAAGGCATAACCTATGTGAATATTTAGTTAGTTTCAAAGGTCGTATTATGTCTATTATGTTTGTTTTCATTATTACTTCACAAGTCACCACATTCACAGGTTTAAATACATGCGGATAAAACTGAAGATTGATATTTATAAATGTTTCTTTTTCGTGACTCAATCACGCATAATATGGCAACACACTCGTTAACGTTATACGTTTTTCAGAAATCCCTACTAACATGTAGCCGAAATAATATCTAGCTTAGGGCGTGCGTGCAGCCAATAAACTGCTATACTCAAACCTAAATTTCAGTAGTAAAAAACATCCTATTCATTATATAATAACGTCAATTTCCGCATAGCGCGTAATGGTATTATATTAATTACAGGGCTGTTTACTATTTCCGGTGAGTGGTATAGTCATGGTCTTTTAGTTGGAGAGCACGTTCCATTTACCATTTACTACGTAGATGGAGCGTGCTAAGACTGCCGTGCGGGTAAACCAGCCTCTTAGGTGCAATAATTTCCTAATGTGACTGCGCGGCCCCTACGTCGTAGGTGCGCTGTTACCAAATTCCTCAAACGTAGGCGGCGCACCTACCGAGGCATGTGCACAAAAAATCAAAAATCAAAATCAACGGCCCGTTACAGTCCACTGCTGGACTATGAGCCTCCTCCACTTAAGTGGAGGGTTTTGCCATAATCTCCACGCTTGGCAGGCGGGTTGGAGATCGCAGATTAAAAGGTTACTGTATCAGAGAGCGCTGCTGTCCGTTCCCTGTTCAATGTGTAGTCCCTAAGTCGCCTCTTACGGCACCCACGGGAAGAGTAGGGGTTGGTGACAAATGTATTCTAATCTGCCGTCACCACACGGCATGTGCACATGGCTGTATTATTGTGTTTTTTTTCAGCAGCCAAAGTGTTTGATTATCCTTTATTATAATAAATGTTACTCTTTGCTTGCTTGTTTGAAAAGGTTTAATTCTGAAAAGTAGAAAATGTTTAGTTAAGAATTAAAGTAAGAGTATGGCGGCCTTATTGCAAACTAAAATGCAACTATGAAGGTAGGGTGGATAGATTACGTACGAATGTTTAACGCAAGTACTATGGATGGGTAACTCAATTATTGTAACTGTGCACTTCGAGCTGTCAAAATCGTCATGTTGGTGGCATTGAATTTATCCGCCCGCTTACTTCCTCACCTCCGCCGACGCCTATCAAAACGGATACCAAATCTACTAACATGCATATATTATGACATTGACAGGTGCACAGTTATAAAAATTGAGTTATATTGACAGTTGTATAGTTTTTATAAAAAAAAAACTATCGTTTTCTAAACGAACGATGTATAATTTAATTTCAACTCGACACGACTGTATTTAAAAAAAAAAAAAAACTTGCTCCGTTTATGCAAGTTACTTTTCTCCGGTTGTGTGAATGGTAATTATTGGAAAATACTTCAAGAAAATACTAGAGAGGAAAATTCTGAAATAGAAAAAGTCAAGAATAGCTTCAGTAAACGGTTTGACGTTCAATTTAATGGAACGCGCTGTTCCTATAAAACAAAGTTTCCGAGTATAATACTTCTGATCTGCATAGTATAGTTGTGAGATTGCGCGAATATTGTCTTGATTCTGACTATGCTATAAGCCATCTAATCTTTAACAAAAAACAATTTGTACATGTTTGGGAGGAAACACATTTTTACTCGTTTGGCGTACGAGTATGTAGATTGAAGATACATTTACATATCTACTCAGAACATTTTATTTATTCACCTTGACAAATATTGTACATAATATTGTTATTGATCTAAAATAAACAGATATTTGAGAATATATCTATGTTTTAATTTGTACACGGTGTACTCTTTATTTTTTAATGCTCATGAAATTTAATCACACTTAACTTCTTTAAGGTCAATTTATACTTGCCTAATTAAAATTTGTGTATGCAACCTGTGAAAGTTAGACACGTTTAAAAACTACACTGCCTATGAATTTGTATTTGAAGACATGTTCACTTTAGAAATAAATGCGTGTAATTTTTTTGCATATATGCATAGCGTATCCTACGCACATCATCATTATATTCCTTGCGCTGTTATTAAATTAATTCTACAAAGGCAGCTTGTTAGTACTTTTTCCTTTTGTTTGCCTAAATTAAGCGATTGTTGTTTTGAACAAAACAAAATTCGCCCTCACTTCACCGGACCGCTACCTGGCCGCTAAAACTTTTGTAAAGTTCGGCTTTTCAACCAAAAGATTTTTGTTATTGTTCCTTGTTTGGGGAAAATATGTTTTTATGCTTGGTTAGCTGTTATAATTTACGGATGCTGTATAAAAAATCGTCTACATGCCTAATAATAAGTTATTTTATGTGCCTCGTAGCATTCGCTACGCCGCCGCCGCCGCCGCCGCCGTAGCCCGTCGTAGCACGTAGTTACATGAACATATTCACGAGTAGTTAATAAAGAACCAAGCTTTATGTCGTAAATTAAACTATTTCGAGCAGGTAGATTGCGAGCGCAGTTTGCTTAGATGCACAACTTTGGATTACTTTGCCTGAGTATGCATGTTTATATACCACGATAAATGCAAACTGGTACATGATGTTTGCGGCATAAGAAATACCTATATAACTGCCTCGTTATCTTCCCAACAGCTTTTATGAACATCATTTATTTAAACATACCTGTTTGAAAATAAATAAAAAGTTCCGTAAAATGTTACTTTGTATTTAATGTTGTCAGCTATAAAACTGTGGATAGTAAGTAACTGGCATAATAATTTTTAATAAGGCACTTAACTAGATCCGCACCGCGGATTCTTCAGCAAGTTGGTTCTGTGTAATCTTTCCCGAGGGCTAGAACGTGACATTAAATAACAAGAGGTGAAATCACGTTCGGAAAGATTTATTAAATGTTATGTAATTTAACCCGGTTTTATTATTAACTTGTACTATATCACAATATCAATCTTCAAATATTCACAAATTGTAAGTACAGTTAGATTGAAGATGGTTTGTGTTAAACCATGATTTCGTTTTTGTTATAAAAAATACTTATTATGGATATTTTCATTATTACGTTTATTAAAAATAAATATTTCCGTTTTCTTATGGCAGAGCAGTTCGTTTTCTTGATCAAAATAATAATACCGTATTTTATGTTGTTGAAATAACCATTGTTACTAAAATAACCCCTTGAACCACATTTTACCACATAGGATAAAATTAACCGGTTTCTCTTCCCTAAAACAGGGAAAGCTTCGTATATATATTCCACTTTGTCTTATTAGTTTTACCGCTGGGTTGACACCGTGACAGTAGATTAGAGTGATATGTGGTGACGAAACGACACGACTCGACGCGACCCGATGCGACAGGTTCTAGTGACGTGAGTGACGTTTTAGATATAAGACCACATTGTGGCAATTTTTGCAAGTTAATGATAGCGCGACGCGACGGTTTATGCTCAAATCAATTTAATTTGTATCCCATTTCCGCACCACACTGAAAAATTCACTATTTGTTTTAGGTTACCAAACGTATAGCAGTAATTATTATGATGCCAAACATATTATATACATACAAGAGGTAGATACTCCACCAACGCACGAAACGCGTGCCGTGAATTGGTCCTAATTGTGACCACTGCAGTCAGTCGAGCTGTGACGGCTGTCTCTTTCACTCTTACGCTTTGCCTATTTACTGTCGCACATAAGTGCGCTATAAAGCGTGTCTGTGTCGCGGAGCAATTTATGTTCTGCGTGCAGTATGAACGTGAGTCATGTTCATACTGCACGCACAACATACGTCACGTAATACGTGACGTATCTTTCTTAAAATATTATTGATGCCAAACAAAAACTTCGTGTTAGTAGGCCTATATTGTTCTTTGTATACTATTTAAAAGAAACTAATAGCAGATCTCCCTTGCTGTTCAGCGCGGCAATGCTGCGAGCATCTTGGGTACGTTTGGCCGAGGGGCTGTTCGGGGTGGCTTATTTGACTAAGGTTTTTTATTGTTTTTGTTATTGTTTTTTTTTTTTCTGACATTGTATTTTTGTTTTAAATTTGACATTGTATTTTATGTGACATGTGTATATTAGTGTATGTGTGTGTGTATTGTACTGGTGGTCAATAACACCTTAAAAACTATTAAAAAATAGATATTTTATATAGTTGTATATGTAAGTTCGTCTTGTATAATTTAAGGACGGTGATATTGAAAAATCACTTCACTTTGTATTATACTCATAGAATCAAAATCAATCAGAAGAAACACATAAATCTAACACAAGAACTCTACAAAACTGTTATACTAGTTAACGATACGCCTAGCAAGCACTTATCACTGATCTCTCAAAGCGTGTTTACGGTGACTCGATTTACCCGACTACACTGAATAGGGTAAAGAGGGGTATTTGATTCACATTACCGACCGCTTATCCTGATTTCACTTAAATAGGTGCTCAAAATGCAAATAGGGAGAGGAGATGCGACGGCATTCGGTCGCTGTTTACCTAGGGGGTGATACGGGAGATTTATGAAGCATTGTTATACGAAGACATGTTATAAAAATACTGGAGTATTAGCACGTTTTATCACCTTAACTACTGACTTTTGCTCAAGCCCAGTAAGCGTAGAGATGTATCAAAAGTGCTCCTACTTAAATAAATAAATAGTGTTATTAAAAATACTAGCCTATTAAATTGAAATGTTATTGTTATTATCATAAATTTAAATTATTTATATATTTAAAATAATGTAATAAATACTAATCAACTGTTAACTATATATATATTTAAGTAATGTGGCTTTTTTATGTAGTAATGTTGCCCTCATGTTTGCCTTGCCCTTGCATACATTTAGCAACTGGTTGAGGGAAAATTATTTCTTCCATTATGGCAATCGGCAATATTAGTGTAGGGGTTTTATGTAGTAGTAGTAATTATAAATATGAAAAACTTGAAATTTTTAATTTACGGCATGACCAGAAGATATACAAATTCTTTATAAGAATTCACTAAATGCCGATTTACATTATCTTAGTATTTAGAAGAGTGCTTTAGTTTAGTATAAATAATATTACTGAAGCGAGTGTTTCTAATCACTAAGAGCTGGAAGTTTCTAGTTGAATCTAATGCAATCTCCTAAAGACCAATATGAATCAACATAATTTATTTTGGATTGCGTGTTGGACTGTTTGCTATGATTTACCAGTACATCTTCCATTTGGACGGTCGTGTGTTGGGACTAAAAGTTTTAAATTGTTACTATTATTTTCTTGTAAGATCCAGGGTAAGTGAGGTCTTTAATCTCTTTACGTTTCGTTGCCTTAAAGTGATTTAAATATGTGACTTAAGTGCCACCTTAAACTTACCTACTATCTACAATATTATGTTAAAAGATACAGCTTGGCAAAAAAGAGTTTGGCGCGGTGACAGGTGGAACTAAATATTTAGTTTGCTGCCATTCATGCTGGGTTGCTTTTTATTATCCTATTGGTATGCCATGTTGATTGTTATTCGTTAATTATACAATATTTTATGAATTAGGTAATTTTCCCTTTCCTATTTGACTACGAGGTGGCCACAAGTGCGATAGAAGCGCCCTCATTTTTTCCAAACACTTTTTTGCCAAGCTGTTTACGCAATAAGAGCCGTGGCATAACCAACATCAGTAAGCTATATTTGGTGAAATCGTTGCTCTTTCTTTGAACGATATCGTTTAATATTATGATAATATCGCAGGCGAGGCCTACGGCTGCCCTGCCGCCATCTTGTGTTCTCCTTTCTTATTATAACCTCTTTCAATATCGCCCCAAATCATCACTGGTGTAGTGGTTTAAGTTGCTGCCTTCTGATTGAAAAGTCCCTGTTTCGATAGTGAAATATCTTTCATATTGGGGCCAACGCAGTGGCTTAATGAGCCTTCCAAAACACAGAATTATTTGCGTTTTCGGACCATTAGGTGATTTAGCCTACAATCATATCACAATGTCCTGAACAAACTGAGACAGTCTCACATAGTAATGATTGTTTGACCTACCGGGATTCAAACCCAAAACCTTCGTCATAAGAGTCGTAGGTCTTAACGAACCTAATCGCAATTTCTACCAATCGGTAGCGGGCGCGGACTTGAAGAGTTGTAGAACAAAAGACGATCGCTTCGCGGCGACGCGCGTCAGAAATTTTTGGTTAGGTATCGCTCTACCGCTCCGTAACGGAAATTGTTCCCCATGTATATGTTGCATGCCATGTATGTATGTGTTGCAGCCATATATCTATAAGAATCTCAGAAACGGCTACAGAGATTTTGGTGAAATTTAGTATATAGGGGGTTTCTAAAATAACTTCCTTTTTTTTCAGTTAAAAACTCAGATGTTCCACGAACAAAGCTTGGTCGTCCAGGTACTATCGTATAATACGCCGTATTACAAATAGGCGCGTCCGATTGCAAAACATCGCTGTTTTAAAAATACAAGAAAGCAAAGCAACAGCGCGGCGTACCTATGTATTGTCAGTAGTTTCACTGGATTCCACCTTCGAATTCATTTAAAACAAAGCTTCAGTTATGGGATTCTCTTTTCGACGAATTGCAAACAATCCTTTTGAAACAATATCCGTGAAATAACGCTACAAATTGTTGCGAAATAGCTCTGCATCGGGCGCGAATTAAAATTCATGCCGACTGGAAGAGATCTAGATTGAATTCGCCATGAATTTGCAATCAATACGGATTATGATATCAGATTATTTCAATTTTGCTTCGTTTGTTTCATTTGTTTCATCCAGTAGTCTTCTTTTTCTTCTTCTCCAGCACTTATTTCACCCACCGTTGGGCATATGCCTTTCCATAGCACTTCCACTCGGCTCGATGTTCGGTTTTTCGGAAACCCGCATGGTTTTTCACATCGTTGGACCATCAGGCTGGTTGTCTGCCCACTCCTCTCCTGCCCGAACGTGGCCTCCTGTTCAAAACGCATCTGCTCCATCTTCCGTCTTGTCAACGACACAGGTAAACAGCCACGCCCCCTTCAGCTTGGCCAAACGGTAATCAATATTCACCAACCGAGTTCTTCTCCGAATTTCTTCATTGCGGATTTTGTCACATATATTTTGTTCAAAACAATAGTATTACAATACAATCTATAAAATTATGATACGCTTCAAAAAAACCTTGGAAGGTGTATGCATGAAGCGAGGTATGCTGTCTCGCTGCAGTTTTATAGGTAGATAAACAGAACTATGAGTTTTAATGGCCGTTGTTGCACTCCGCACATGGATTACAATTAATAATTATAAAGCGAAAAATTTTACATAACAACAGACGTTAACAGACGTGTTGCAGAACAATAAAATCTATATAATTTTAATTAGAAAGAAAGAAAAAACGTTTATTAGCTGACAAGTGTAACTAATAAAATCATCTATTGTCCTTTGGAATGAAGTATATGATTTTTTTAGGATTCTTTTACATATGTTCTGTTTCGTTGTATTTGCGATTTCCTCCTGTAAATTCTTGGGTAATTTATTTAATGTGTCCGGTAGTATATAGTCCCACATCCTCATTCCATATACATTTACGGTTCTAAGCACATAAGTTGGCAAAGTATCTAATTTACGTAGCCTGTCATTTCTACAAGTTTTATGTAAGGAACTAATGCTATGCAATTTATCTACAATAATTGGCATATTTACTTTTTCAAACACTTTCATAACTCGACAGTATTTGAATAAGCCATATTCATCATCTTTATAAACAAGTTTTAAATATCTAGAAACGATATTATTTAGTATAATTAGTTGTACTTTGTATATTTTTTCCAGGTAAGTTTTGTAGGTACGTCCGTAGCTACTCAACCCGTAACTTATTACTGAATCCGCCAGAGCGAGATACAGTAGACGTAATATATGGATGGTAACTTATATTTAGCATTAATCGATCTTAGTTTATTAATATATTCCGAGCGTGATGCGTTCTATAGCCCTTTGAGCAACTTTGAGCTTATTTATATAAGACCTACAGTCACGTTTCGCAAACGTACGTCATCACAGGGAGCACAAATTGATTAAAAACTTTTGTTTTCAACGATTGCGGGATTTTAGAACGGAAAACATGCATAGCTTTCCAAGCTGTATTCGTCTCAACCCAGCCAATTTGAAACCAACTCAATACATTTTTCTGTAAAATTACTATAGGTATAGTTATAAAGCTCTCGTTCGGGAGGTTTCGGGTTCGAATACTGGTAGATACACTGTCAAAATCTAATCCCTTTCAGTGACTAATCCCAGTTTGCTTAAGACCTTGCAGACTGACTCACCTAATTGTGCGAAAATATAATGAAGTGCATCGGAAAACACGTTATTTTTACGACTACCTTACGCAAATAAATGTTTTGAGTTAGAGTTTGAAATAGTCTGACAGAGGCCATTGGCTGCTCTCTGATATCAGAGTTTGTACATCGTCTTTACATATAATCCACACTGCAAAAAGAAAAAACAAACAATTCGACTTTAATACTTTTTTAAATTCTAAGGACTTATGTCTAGAAAATTATGTTTATAGACGACAAACAAATGCCGCAATTTCGGATAATCCAAAGAAAATGAAATCGCGATCCTTTCTTATCCTTGGAAGTAATTGCTTCGGCAAACAGAGATTTGCGGCCACAATTATTCTGGAGTAACCAATAAGTACTGGGATTATTGGGCCAAATACGGATATATTGTTGCAAAAATACCAATATTATGTACAAGTTCTTCATTCCTCAAAAAGCAGAAAATAATAAACTAAAAATTTAAAACCCGACTGCCCTGCCAAAAATATATCCCGTGTCACTTGGGCTAATGTAAGGATTTTAACAATACTCTATACATCCAAATCTGTTTAAGCCGATATTAGACGGTTTACTTTTGCTTTCATTTTCGATGCTTTATCGGAAATGAAATTTCTAATTTTGACGTTTATTTATTTATTTTATTTATTTAACGATTTATTGTACACAATAATAACAAAAATAGAAATACATTTGAAAAAACGACACAACAGGCCTGCTTATTTCTAGAGAAATATCTTCCAGCAGACCTACGGAAGAGAAAAGAGATAGTAAGACGCAGATAAAACGTGCACAACTTTATAAAACACAAAAGAACAAGACAATCACAAGAATTACTTATATAATATTATGTAAATATACATAAACTAACACAATATGATACTAAAATATATACCCAAAAATATAAAATATAATATATTTTTTAAAAATACAATAAATATAACAATAAATACATCCAACAAGACGTTTCATCTTTCAACACTGATGTGCCTTTGTGATGAAAGTCAAATCCGTCCGTTCGCTTTCATCGGGCATCGTTCATTGTTCATCGAGATGAACGATAAATTAAGCGTGTAAACAGCCGCGGCAGTCATTTGTTTAGTGTTTCTTTTTATTTTAAAATACAATGACATGGTTTTGAAATTGTGTAATATATGGAAATAATCATAGAATATTTTTAGCACCACGAATGATTTTTGGAAATAACGATTCAAGATCAAGAACTTTCGAAAAATGCTCACACATTTATTCACTTTAGATTTTGCGTCAAACACATCAAGTCATTCACTGTTCATCATTCACTGTCTTTCATCGAAAATGAATCACTTTGGATGAACCGTCTAATATCGCCTTTAGGCATTTGGAAGTTATGGTGGAATAAATAAACTCACATACACACATACATGAAACCTGAACATATACACTCCTTTTTTTGATAGTCGTGTCGTGAGTGTCATATTACTGGCATTAATGGATGATAACATGATAACCAATAATTTACTAAAGTTCAAAAGTTCATACAAGATTAGATAGAAGGCAAGCTGAAGCTTTTTTACACATTAACTCAAATAAAATAAATAGGTACATACAGAACTTCTAATACAGAATAGAAAGTATGCCGTAAACAGCGATATTTTCAACCTCAGAATGAGGTATGAATGTTTCGAAAATGATATTGTGAAATCTTACTTCGAATAAAGTCATTTTTATCTATAATTAAATAATGAAAAGTAAGCAAAACAAATTATTTAGTATTATTTCCTTAAATAAATGAATACATTATTATTATTAATACTTAGTAAATAATACTTAGTGACAAATTCCTGATCCTTAATGGTGAGCTATTATAACTCAAAATAAGAGTTTGTAAAGTTCCCTATCCAACGAGTCTCCACCCCAACGCTACGCTCTCTCTTTGAGTAGTACATGCAATCTGAGGCAAGATAAACGAGACATTATTGAAAATTTCCCGCACCGCCAGCTGCTAGAGGTGATTATCCTCTGAATTGAGCAATTTAATCTATTGACAATTTCGTGAAATGTCTGAATAGCGACAATTTTATGATGAATTATTAGTCTAGATAGGGCAATTTCAACTAAGTGTGCAGGCTTGGGGATAATTTTCGCAGTAATTTCAATAATGAGGTTTTTTACGATGACCACTATTTTACTTAATTTTGAAGAAGAACCTTACCGATGTGAAATGTAATTTAATGTTTTGGGTACACTTCGATTAGGTACCGTTACTGCTGTCATCGGAAAATTTATGCTGGAAGTGTAGTTTTTGTTCCGTTTACAATCTACCATCCATCCTATAAATTGGCTGTCTAATATAGGAGGTACAACATTCTTCGTCTTTTGACATTGGAAATGTCTTTTCGTTCGCTCCAGTGAAGGCTCCGATTTCATGAAAAAGTGCGATCCTCTTATATCTCAGAGAGTTGTAAACATATGAAATTCAAAAAAGTCTCAAAAGACGAGAAGAATTATTCAAGAAAGTCAAAAACGAAAAAAGTTATAGCCGAAATAGTGAAAAAAATCAACTTTTTCCGATTTTTTGATTTTGGCGCTCGATATTTTAGAAACGAAGAATGATATCAAAAATTTGCGAAAAATTTCCTCTGGATAATTTAGTCAGCTCCAATTTGAGCCTAAAATAAAGATGATCGGGTTAAGGGTTTGCCCTGTAGACTAACCTTTTTGACGAATTCCGTAGATTCATTTCCAATGTGCTCGATAGTCGTGTGAGGCACGAAATCTGTGAATTTTGATTTTAAATACCTAAGTATAAATTTATACTTTATATTCCTATTTGTAATCCTCAAATACCACAAGAAGGGCAGTATAATTCCCTTTACGTGACTAAAATCTCCGTGACTAAAATGTTGATGTCCAATGTTGACTTTCCCTGAAACGGTCTAATTTGAGGTGTCACTGCGACGCTAAGTAGTTTGTTTAGGATCCCGAAAAGGCTTGAAGTTTGACAAATAGTCCATTTGCTACAAGGACTATTGCTTGCTAAAGCCAACACGAATTTGGGGCTTAGCAAAAAGTTTTGCCGTTTCGGTAATCGTTTATGTAGAAGTATTTATTATTTATATTGGTTTAACCCAGTTGGTCCTAGTATGTACTAGAAGTGTTTAGTGTTAATTTAACAATAAAAATGTCAAAATAATGTAAGTAGTTCACACAAGCTTTTTTAATGTTCTGAACTTTTTATTTGTAATTAAAATAATTTATTAAACTTTAATTACTTAATACAATTTTTTTTTAATTTAATGACTACTTACACCACTTTACCAGTCGGCCAACAATACACTCATAAGATGTTTATTTACTTTCTTTAGATTCTTAATTTGATGAAAGCATACAGAACTTTCATGCTTGCAATTAAATAATCACGAGAGTTTAAACCATTTTATTTTATCAATAAGCAAAGTTTTGAAAAGCGTTTGTTACTTAATCACCATATTGATATTAGTACCCATGTTCCTTGTCGTTAATAATTTGAATAATTGCTCTTCTCACAATGTGGAAGGTATTTCGTTAATCAACTAATGAGATGCTGAACGCCCGACGAGAACATTCATTTGCTAAATGAACTAACTTTAACTTTCGAATCTTATTTTGAAATTCCAGTGCAGTTTGCGGCAGACTGAAAATCAAATATTTACCAAGTACAAGGGCTGCTATTTATGTATCCGGAACTGGCCACTTACATAAACAATATTTAAAAATAAATTATAACATTTAAAAATAGAACTCTTTGGCTGTAAAATAAAGTGTGTTTCATTCATCTGTCAATTGTTTTTACATTGTGGCGCCATTTTTAAAATTCATTGTCTATCATCACCGTGGATTGACTCGTGAAAATTTTCGTGCTATGATTTATTACGACTTTCGGCGTGGATTAACTCAAAAACAGTGCATGGATCAACTTTTGTCGACTTTTGGGGAGGAAGCCCCATCGAAAACCACTATGTATCACTGGTTCAGTGAGTTTAATCGTGGTCGTCGTATGCTTGCGGACGATTTTAAAGAAGGTCGCCCTAAATCGGCTGTTGTACCACAAAATATTGATACTGTGCGCGAACTAATAATGCAAGACCGTCATGTTACATATCGCGAGATAGAGGCATTTCTGGGCATTAGTATGACGAGTATTTATAAAATATTACATGAACATTAGGCTGTAAAAAAAATTTGTTCTCGTTGGATCCCGCACAACTTAACAGTTGAACAAAAACAGGCTCGTGTTGATTGGTGCAAAAAAATGATAGAAAAATACAAATGTGGTACATCAAAAGCTGTTCATAATATCTACACAGGAGACGATTCTTGGATATATGCCTATGATCCCGAAACTAAATAGCAGTTTGGGTGTTCCAAAATGAGCCAAACCCAACTAAAGTTGTTCGTGCAAAAAGCACTTTGAAGCAAATGGTTGCCTGTTTTTTTGGTATTAGTGGACATTTGGCTACAGTACCACTAGAGAATCGTAAAACGGTTAATTTTGAATGGTACACCACCATTTGCTAGCCAGAAGTCTTTGGAGAAATACGCAAGAACAATCGACAACGAAGAATAATCCTTCACCACGATAACGCCAGCTGTCACACCTCGGCCGCAACAACGAAGTATTTAAATTGTCAAATGATCGAATTGACGGGTCATCCGCCGTACAGTCCCGACTTGGCACCCAACGAATTTTATTTATTCCCAAGCGTGAAGAACAAATTACGTGGACACCGATTTTCGACCCGGGAAGAAGCCGTTGATGCTTTCAAAATGCACGTTTTGGAGATACCCGATACAGAATGGAAAAAATGCTACGAAAGTGGGTTTCAACGTATGAAAAAATGCATCGATCATCACGGGGAATATTTTGAAAAGCAATAAAAGTATTATTTGGTTATAGATGTTTGTTATTTTTTGTTCATCCGGATACATAAATAGCAGTATATTGCCGTTCTAGTCCAGACTTTTGTAAGAAACTTGTGCGAGAGTAAAAACTAGTTACAGTTTATATGAATAATATGAAAATGTCTACTGGAACAATATTTATACTCGTATGTCATTCGTTCATTTAACAAATTCTATATTTACTTATGTTTTATATGACAAAGTCTGCTTATTTGTTTGACTTCCGAGGCTTTTTAATTAAGAGAATTTGATAAAACTTGGTACAGAGGGAGTAGATACCAAAGGGCAAAGGTTACTTGTTACCCTGTTTTTTTCTATTCTCGCGGATAAAATCGCAACCAATGCCACCGTGCGTCGGCGGCGTACCCGCAGACAGAGACCAATAATATCACTTTTTGTACAGATAGTGGATATTAAACGGATAAAAAAAAACGCAAGGTATTTTTTCATGTAATATTGCCACTTTTTGTTTATCTGCTGAAATAAGTCTACCGCAAAATCTTCACATTATAGGTATCTATTTTTAGATTTTTCAAGGAAATGTATTCAAAACCAATTCGTTTTACATAAAGCTTCTACCACAGTGACACTTCAGTTCACGGATAATTAAGCCGCGTCTGTCAGTAGCAATATCCAAGAAGATATCTAATGCCTCCTTAGGCATTAGGTGAAGATCGGAATTAGACGCAAATTACTAAACTACCTTTAGTTTAGTAATTTGCGTCTAATTCCGATCTTCACCCAGGGTTTAACGATAATCTAATTTTAAGGGCTTCGATCGCCGAGTGATGGATGGCTAGATAGATAGATAAATCTAAATGAGAACCTCCGTAAATATTATCTATCACCTAAACTATACGCGAAATAACTTGAGTTATTAAACTTTTCTCAAATCACTAGTTTTTTTTCAAATGCTGACCAAATGGATTTGTACGAAAATACCAAGGTTTCTGAAAGGTTGTGGAACGAAACTTGTTCAGTTTCATTGACTGATCATCCGAGAAGATAAACTTTATGTTTATTAGCTACACGTTATGTTTGGGAGGAAAGAAGAATCATCATCAACAGCTCATATACGTCCCCACCAAGAGGCTCGAGCCTACCCTGCATTAGGGCGATTAGGCCTTAGTTGACCACGCTGGCTCATTGCGGTTTGGTCGACTTCACACACAACTTTTGAATTTCTTCGCAGGAGTGCGCAGGTTTCATCACTCGAACCCGCGTCTCCCGGACGGAAGGCAGCGGCCCTAACCACTGACGCTCTATACGAACGAATGTCGAACGACGAACGTCGTTCTAGGAAAGAAAAATAATTCTTGAATGAATGAATGAACACTTTGTTGCACACACAGAAACAAAAACAGAGTGGGAATAAGAACAGGAAGACGTGTACAGTTAGGCAGACTTATTGCTTCATAGCAATTTCTTCCAGGCAACCTTTGAGTACAGGAGACTACTATAGTAACGTTTAAAAATTCTTCTTTATTAAGCTTACATAAGTAAGAGATATTGCTTTGTTGAATATAGAATCGATATTCACTTTTTCATATTTCACTACGGTGGCGGCACAAAGGCGCTCAAAGGTCACCGTTGCGCTTGACGTGCGGTCCATTGTACATTGAATCCAAATTCTGTTTACATCGGAAATTGAGCGTCTTCACAAAGAAAGATAAAAAATCAATTTGATAGTGAATCTTTAAAAGAGGATATCTTTAGAGAGCCGGGGAGGAAACGAATGAATAATGGAAAAGTGAGGAGTGAATAGGATTTAATCAACGCATTCAAATGAAGAAACTCCGGTGTGAAGTTGTCTCCAAGTTGCTTTGTTTTAAACTGGATTCTACTTGAAGGTAGAAGTTCTGTGAACAGTCTATTCTGCTTATTACGACTGACTGACTGACTGATAAAACAGGTGGGTGAAGAATTATATAGGTACGTAGTTCCTTACTCAACGTACCTATATCACCAATACATAGGTAAACCAGGAAGTTCTTTATAAATATTTTTTCTTAACTTTTTGCTATTAATATTGCAGGCGCGAACTTGCTGATGTGTCAGTGCGTCTGGACACCATATTATGGTGTATATATGGGGTATCTCATAGAGCCTCAGATCACAGATCGCAATACGAAAATCACAGAACGGTTTGCATATTTTGCAAACGTCAAACCATTGAAGCTTACAGGGGGACATATAAACTAATTACGCCATGCGTATGTCAGGGCGAAACTTTCCGAAACGCATAGGTGCATTTGCACATATAAGTATCTCTGGGCGGCCAATACTTCGCGACTCACTTCAGTTTCGACCAATTTATGAGACCTGTCAATACGTTGCGTAAGCGAGATGAACCAATCACGACGTGTTCCCCGCGCCCTCGCACCGCAACTTTCTTCGAGAAAAACAGACCAAAATATATTATGTAACTAATAAGTTACCTAAGTCAAGTACTGGCACTCAATGAGGTGCCCAAAAAGCTTAGTGTTAAAAGCTTTCCCTCATGACAATGGAATATTTATAGCCGAGGAAGGTGAGGTCATCATTGGCTAGCTATTGATAATGGACAAGGCAGTCATTTATTTTGGGACATGAAACTTGATACATGCCATTCTTGTATCGATGGTGTTGGGCAGGGTGAGCGTATTCCGATATACATTTTCGTAATTAACTAAACACGGTTGAAAAAGCGAACATTGTAGCAGTCGTTAATGACTGGTAATGTAAAAAGTATTTATCGGCAGTATGTATGAATAGTGCATGCAACCCGCACTGGGCCAGCGTGGTTGACTAAAGCCTGATCGCCTTAATTCAGGGTAGGCTCGAGCCTCTCGGTGGGGACGTATATGAGCTGTTGATGATCATCATCATCATCGTGTGGGTTGTAAGGTCGACAACCGATGATGATGATGTATGAATAACCAAGACACTTTAATATCTATAGAGAATAAAATATATAATAAAATAATAACAATAATTTATTGAGAAACTTATTTTACAATATATTAGTAAACATTACAATGTAACTGAACATCTGATATCTATAATAATCAAAATTGGCCATTGATCGTCTAGTAGCAGATCCATACTACGTTGTGAGAGTAACCCAAACTCTTTTAGAAATTTACAATGTGATCGTCTTTATATTATGTTTTCTAACTGTGGAATTAAACAAAGAGTCGCCTACTCAACTTCTATGTTATTCTTATATAATGATTCGTCCCTATCTTTTGCCCGAACACAGGAGTACCAGTTGCCAGCCGGCAAGCAGCCTACTCCTGATTACCCATGCTCGCTGACTGAAAGAATAAAGTCACAAAGAAATCCCAGCGACTTTATTAAGCAATACTAACTTCGTATTCTGAAAAGAACTTCGAAGTTTATTGCTTTTGCAATAAGAGCCCAGATTCCTGAAATGGATCACAGGGATTATTACATGATATATGTAATTTAAAAGGTATAAAAAGGTGGCTCCAGGACTGCCATAGCGAGTCCTTAGAGCCGGCGACGGGTGTGTCGTCTGTAGTTCTGAATAGAACTTCTAGTTCTTAGAGGAACTTTCGTTGAGTGGCATTTCCTCAACAGAATGATCAATAACCAAGTTTCTCTAATGATACTACCCGGAGACGACCATCCTAGCCATACGCACCAGGACACCCTTTTCCTTAAGCTATGCCAACTGTATTGATAAATACGGTTACATAACCCCTCTGTGTCTTCCAATATACCGTCCGACAAGAGATCTAGTAATAACCAGCATTGGCGAGGGGACTAGTTTTAGCTCCCTCAGCTGGATGATTACTAAGACCTTAGAACCCAAGGCAGCAGGCAGGCAGGCAAGGCAAGGCAGCAGACTAGAAGCAAAGACCCGAAACGCACACACTATACAGCAAACCAGCCATCAAAGTATCTACGTGACGAGTGAGAATAAACGCTCCACCAACGCGCTCTCTGTGAGTCACTTCCCATTCTGTCCTTCAGAATGCTCCTGTCCTCCCCTCACCACAGAGGTGTAGGAAAAAGGTTAAAATAATAGACAACCCCGAAGGGTTGTCTACAGCGGACCCTAGTCCGACCGGTGCGCCTTAAGCGATGGAAGGAGACCGAAGTCCCATCGTTGCAAGCCTAAGCTCCTCGTTGTAAGCCGAAGCTAGTGGACGACGTCCAATCGATACTTGCCGAAGCGTTCCCGATACGGCTGAGCCGTTATAGTAACCTTTTGGGAGGCTAATCCCGTCTTCCACCGAAGTGGACGGATTGCGTTCAAGTGTGTGTTTTTGGGATAATCCACGCGTGAACCAGCGCCCATGATGGTAAACCATCTTCCAACGAGCAAGCTCGAATAAGGGATGACCTCACAGCTGCTACTGACTGTGGGTCTCATATCTGGATTGCTCCTGCATACTGGATCTGAACGGTACTGCCAGGGCAGATCTGCTCCAACTTCATATCTCCATATATACATATCTCCGCCGCGCGTCTCCGTGCCTGAGACCGCATATGAATCTAAAGACTTATTTCAGCTATCGCTCTGAATATAGCTTTACAGCCATCATCAACGCCCGTACAGTCCACTGCTGGACTATGAGCCTGATGAGTTGATTCGGTAATAAATCATACATGATGATATTAGCCAAAGCAGTCCACGACCAGTTTCTCGTTCTCAATTAATAAACTCATTCCAGTATGCCTCTTCACAGACTTATGTCTTGAAGGCAGCCACTATGTCCTCCGCTACCTCTATCAGGGATAATACTTGAAAGACTATCGTCGACACTAATCAGTCTGAGGTCCACCGCGCATGGCTGTGGACAAGTCCCCATCCACGACGATGTATTCAGTCTGTATGCGTCTCGGCCAATCAGCGGTTCAGAGCTAGAGATGAGTTAGCGGCATTCATAGCAGCCCAATGGTTACTCCACATCTTCATAGGTCAGATACGGAAATCTCTCCACAGACTGGCGTCTTGAAGGTAGCCACTAAGATATTGTTAACTCCACTATCAGGGGTAATGCTTAGTGTACTTATCACGCCTAGGATGCGACCTATACACCAGCTCAGAGCTAGACATGCAGTGTCAACAATATCATAGCAGCGATAGTTATACCTCATCTTCATGCGTCAGATAAGGGTCCCCTATTAGATGGTCAAATATAGTGCATTCTGTGATCAGTTTGATCCAGCGGCCACGTCCGCTTTCATTAGGTCATCTAGGAGCGTCAATCCTATGATTCCCTTGATTTTCGTTTTTGACCATCTCGGATGGGATATGTCATCCATAGAGGCATAGTTAACCTTTCCCATATTAAACAGACAGCACGCCAGTCTTCAGGGACCGAAATCCCGTCGAAAGGCAGCGAGAGGCTGTGCAGCGCCTGCGACTTTAGGTTCGGCAATTATTTCACTTGGTTTTTCAAATATAGACTTATACTAGTCTATTTTTGCAGTTTGACAATAATGTCAATTTTCATGAACTTATCGTTCCGCCAGCCATCTATTACTAGACGGCCGACTGCCTCCCACCATATATATTCGCGACACGCATTGACGGTACGCGCTAGGTCAACAAGACTTTTTCCTAAACTTTGTTCGATATTTCTGAAACTCACAATGCAAACGTATCTCAGTCCCTGCACCCCAAGCATGCATTTAGTTTTGCATTATCTCGTTTAGTTTTTGAGTTATTAATTTTAGAAATATCAAAAACGTCCAATGCAAGAATGTATTAAAATTAAAAACATTCATTACAATAACGTATTAAAATTAAAAACATTCATTACAAGAACGTATTAAAATTAAAAACATTCATTACAAGAACGTATTAAAATTATAAAAATTCATTACAAGAACGTATTAAAAAAATAAAAATTCTCTTCATTCGTCTCAAATCTTTTGTTATAACTTTCTCTATGTCATACAACAGACACACGTTGTTCTACATAGTTTTACTTTACATTAGGGTCGTGGAGTTACAACAATACATATTACATATTTATGTTCTCAGGTACGTTAATCTCCCATTTTTTAAAATTATTGAAACGCATTTTGATAAAAGTGTTTTTCCAAATGCTATATTTATTTGCCTTTACCGCGAATATGAAACGAATATAGGCAATATAAGGTTAGTGCGAGGTATAGGTAATTTTCTCGCTGTATAAACACCGGCATATTGGCTTCACACCTTTATAACTGTTTAACATAAAATGTTATCGCGATTTATAGAAAGAAAAGAAAACATGTATTTAGAAACAGAATATAGCTAAAATGTAGACAGATGTGTGAAAATTTTTGTTGTAATTTCTATAATACAATATTCGAACGAATGAAAATTGAAAACGATTAAACGAGTTTTTAAACGATTTATCTTTCTATCCCAACGAATGTCTATCAAAGCCCGCTAAAACATGGCACCTAATTAACTTTGACAGACGACGATGACGACAGACACGCAGATGATGTCGCTGCTGTATTTTGAATCTTACTTTCGAAGTTTTTACAAACCGAGTCATATAAAACATCATTGTACCGCGTATTCGAATGTCGTATGTTATAGTTTTGCGTTCTTTGGTATTCATTTGGTGGGGTCAAGTTTGAAGCGTAGTTACTCTTCTAGACTATAGATAATTCGTTGATCTATCCATCATTTTAAATTTAAATGTTTACTCAAAATATCCTTCGTTCATCTTCTGTCTGTTTCATAACTAGGTAAGTAAAAATATGGAACTGAACGTCGCGAATCGCGGCCACTGAAGTATAAACAACTGTAAAACAAGATTTTGTAGATAATACAATTTAAAAGATTCCCTAGGGAAGTTTTATCAAGTTAGCGAACTTTCAAAGCTTGACAAGTTTTATGGAGCAGCTGGTGCAGCAGTATTTTAATTATGATAAACCGGTCAGCTAGGTGGAGATAATAAACGATCGGTGGGCAAAACATCTTTTGCGGCTTGGTGGCGGATTCGATGGCGTCTTCGGTAAAGAAATGTTTCAGATATCATCAACAGCTCATATACGTCCCCATCGAGGGGCTCAAGCCTACACTGATTTTAAAAGTAGTATTTCTTTTTTTATTGATGTTTGAGACAGAAAAAGGTAGACAGACATGAAATACAATAAACGTGGTGTTGTAGTTTCTTGATGGAACTCTATAATTAAAAAAAAACAGTGTTATATTCACAAGTTCTTATTTATTTTTTATTTAACCATTTAAGATGGTTAAATTGATTATTTATTTTTTAAACATAAAAAATACTACTTCAAACCACTGTCACATTGCCAATGTTAAGTCTTTATAGCTTGTTCTTTTTACAATAGGCTTATATCAGTTAGACTGACCACTTTAGTAGAAAGATATGCTTACACGATATTCATTCATCCAATCAAATGACTCTATCGTCTATACAAAAGCTATAACACTCTAGAGCCTTAACTTAATCCTGTACAAAAGACGCTATTAAAAAAGTAACGACTTCCTTACGACATTCTATAAAATATTTCGTTACGCACCTGAAGCTATTGATAAACGATCAGTTACCACACGGGCGCAGACGACGCGAAAGATACTGAGTGTCACTAGGGCGTAAACGGAAAAATTGTTTGCGCGGAAATAACTATAAAACTAATACTGTGTATATGGTTATCGGATCCAGTGCCTAGTAAAAAATGAAAAGAGAAAATATAAAGAGAAAGGAATATGCTGAAAATACAGTTACAGCTTCCTTTTTTATTGTAAATAGGATTTTGGTCGCCACGGTTTATAACGATAAATCGACGATGCGAAAAAGTTTTTGTATATGAATTTTCTGATGATGAAATTTTCAGCAAGTACCTATAAGTATAATATTAATGTATCATGAATGAACTCTGACTTATCACAATAAGCGATTTCAGCACCTAATAGTCTGTTCACGAGGGTAGTCGAGCAGAAACAGAACTAAAAAGTAACGACCGGTTCGCGATGGGCGATAAAATATTTCATTACACCTGGAGCCACTGAGACGCCCTAGTGCTGCACGTAGGTACTTAAGAGGTAGAACCAGATTTATGCTTTTTGTAATCTTAGAAATTTGTTTTTTAATTCTTCATCATCTTCATCTTCTTCTTCTGTAAGGTCAACTTCTTCTGTGGTGTCAAGCATGGGATCATCTTTCTTTTCGGAAAATCAAGTGATTCAGCTAGGAATGTAACCAAACTGGGGAATGTGTTACAAAGAGAGTATTTTACAGAGTCCCCACTGGGATTCGAACCCGGGACTCCGTAATGAGCGTCAAAATCTTGACCACTATTCCTACACGTAAGTTTTTAAGGATTGGAACAACATTCATGTGCTTTTATAAACTTAAGAAATAGATTTTTAATTACATTTTGCAAGTAAAATTGAACCAAACATGTCCTTAACGTCAGATAAGAAATCAAAACCAATATTTTACATATCGGCCGTGTGGTGACGGCAGGGTATGTATGTATGTATGTATGTATAAGGGGGACGTCTGCGAGGAGCGCAGACGGGTGACCTGCTCCATATACAGGAACTATTTCACCCTTAATCCCAGTTTTGATGGATGCTCCTTTCATGATAGCGCCGCATCAGCTCAGCCGTATCGCGTGATACTCGTGGTAGGTGAGTAGTGTTAGGTCTATCCCTTGTTCTCTCCGCTTCTGGCATGGGGTGACCCAGTGGCCCCAGCGACTACTCAAGGAGAGCCAGCTTGGCAACGGCTATTGCTACTACCAGCCAACCCCCCCGAGCGCCGCGTGAGCCCCGGTGCCCCCCACGCCTTAAGCTTCGAGAATACCGGGTTCCCCCACACGATTGTTCCCCCCCCGTGAGATCGCAATCGGCCGGGCCTGCCATCGCCCACCCTCGGAGCACCCATCGAAGGAGTACTGGTTTTACTGTAGCTCCTCCGTGATGGCTAAACGGCAGGGTAGAATACATTTGTCACCAACCCCTACTCTTCCCGTGGGTGTCGTAAGAGGCGACTAGGGACTACACATTGAATAGGGAACGGGCACCAGCGCTCTCTGATACAGTAACCTTTTAATCTGCGACCTCCAACCCGCCTGCCAAGCGTAGAGATTATGACAAAACCCTCCACTTAAGTGGAGGAGGCTCATAGTTCCAGCAGTGGACTGCAACGGGCCGTTGATGTTAATGATTTTACATTCACGTTCATCTAAATTGACTTTCCAATAAGATCACCTACCTCCCCAAAAGGTATCCTACGACTATACTGAGGTAGTACCTATTAAAAATGTTAAGACAGGAAAGGTTTTCAAAACGAATTTGCATTCAAGGATATCAAAAAAACGGGAACCGAGTTTCAAACCCACCGCATGCGCACCTAAAAAAAACATGTGGCATTCATGTGCTGCGTTTAATGGATTTTATATTAACATCATACTTTTATGCAAGCTTAATTTTAAGCAATTTGTGATTTGTTTCGTGATTTGTGATGTCCGGTCGTAAGAGCATCGGCGGTCTAGTGGCTCGGGCCGCTGTCTACCGTCCGGGAGAAGCGGATTCGATCTCCACCACGTACCAATGTGTTTTCGAATTCATATGTACGTCTATTCGACGCTCTTATGGTGAAGGAAAACATCGTGATGAAACCTTACACTCCTGCGAAGAAATTTAAAGGTTGAGTGTGAAGTCGACCAACCCGTACTGGGCCAGCGTGGTCGACTAAGGCCTAATCGCCCTAAATCAGGGTAGGCTCGAGCCCCTCGGTGGGGACGTATACGAGCTGTTGATGATGATGTCCCTCGTTGCTCATAAAGCTTATGCCGGTCGTTGGTCATCGGCATTATCTTTATTTAAAAATATTTTTATAGTAATCGGTCATGTCAAACAATCAATCAATCAATCAGCCTAAGCCTGAATCTGAATCTGAGGACCCAGGTTGGCCGAAGCAAAGATATCCTGTGTCGGTGGGGGTACTCAAGTAGCGCAGACGCCAGCTGTGAATGTGGAGAACCCTTGCAAACCATGCTACACCTCACTAACTGTCCCGCGTGCCCGACCACGTGCTCACGTGAGGACTTACTTGTCAGTTACCAGAGGGCTACCACAGTAGCCGCTTTCTGGGCAAGTAAGATTTAGCCCGTGTTCTTGCCGACACGAAAAAAAAAAAGAAGAATCAGCCTATTGCAGTCCACTGCTGGAAGCAGGCCTCCCCATGGGCATCGGTCATGTATTAGATAGAATAGAAAATAAATTATATAAATATTATTGAAAATAAATGGAATATTAATGTCTACTAGTCATTTCTACGCGCCGGGCTCGTAATGTGCTGATAACCTCGGTTTCTCCTTTCGTCCAAAGGTGAATATCCTAATGAATGTTCAAAGTTATGTTAATAGATGGAAAGGTCGCTGTTCAGAGCCTATATTTGGAAATACGAATCTTTAACAAGTATTTTGGTAGTCTGGGATGAGATCAACATTTAAAACGTGTACATACGAGTATTTTGATATTTAATGTGGTTTTGAGATATAATTTAAGCTAAACTGAATTTCTATATCTAATTTAAGCTATGCTTATTTGAGATATACTGAACCTTGTAACTACCACAAGCTTCAGAATAACCATTTTGAAATTGACATTGTATTGTTACAAATAAACATTAATTATTATTATTTTATTGACATGAAAATATAATAGCGTGTTACGTGATATCATTATATCATTCGGGCTTTATTGGGAAAAAATAATCCATTAGTCGATGCTATTATTACTCACGTCTATAGTAACATATTTGAATATAATATCGAATTATTATTTTCTTTGAAATACTTGTTTCGTTGAAATATGAACGAGAATATACAGAAATTGTCTGCCTTGAATATTAATGTCCTTAAATATATTGAAAAACATTGTTATCAAAGACAAATACGTTGAACGTGAATTGTATACAAAAGAGATCGAAATGGCGGAACCCAGAATTTTTTCGTTTGAGTGTTTTAACACTTGAATTTTATACCATTTTGCTTACAAAGTAAAATATTAAAGTAAACATCACACTATCATATATCAATATTATAAATGTGAAAATATATTTGTATGTTTAGATGTTCGATTGTTTGGATGTTTGTTCTACCTTCACGCTTACAATGGATTTGGATGAAATTTGGAATGGAGATAGTTTGTAACTTAGATTAACACATGGGATATTTTTTTGGGATAAAGACTTATTCCCATAGGAAAATCTTACACAACGCGAGCGTAGCCGCGGGCGGACCGCCGGCCGGAGTAACTAACATAAAATATCGGACTAAATTAAACACATTTTATAAAAATAATCTATCCATCCACGTATAGTTTTGTTCAACTATAAGTGATACATTGTGTTTCTAACAATCTCTTTGTTTGATCAACCAATATTATTTCGGTGCTCTCACAGCGTCGATGTTGAGAAATTGTCGTAAATCATGTGTGAGCGATACTTGAGTCGTTCTAAAACAATTTGGGTCGTTGCATTAGGAAAAATGTTTACTTTCTAATACTTTATACCATCCAAGGGTATATATAGAATAAAAGTCCACTAGATTATTATATATAGATAGAATAGATATAATATATATATTATATACATACATATCATCAGACGTCATCTGTAAGAATAATAATCTAGTGGACTTTTATTCTCCACAAATATACATTCACTGTTTATACGAGAATTTTAGTACTAGTGGCTTTGTGAACTGTACACCTCACGAGTATATATATTTTTAAAATGGCTGATTTACGATTTTTTACGTATTCAACCCTCATAACTCCGTCACTTTTTCAAATCTCACAAAAACTGACTCAACAAAAAATTCGATTAATTTATCAAACCTGCTCACAAAATTTCACGAGAATCGGTTGAGAAACGCGACCTGAAGAGTGGAACAAACAGACAGATGTGAGACAAACAAAAGCAATTTTGGCCAAGCTGAAACGGAGACGCTTCGCTCGCGCTTCGTGCTCACTCGGTCAACAAGTAAGTGAGCGTAAAGTGATGTTTACACGAGACGAGAAGCATGCTCGAGCTCAAACGGCCCTTATCATCCCTCAAGGAACAAAGACCGGCTCTTTACATTGTGTACATTTATTGTGTACACAAGTACAGTACTGTCGTAAAGTACTGGCTCGGCGATCGCTCACCCGATAACTGAACGATTTACTGAAGCTCGAAAAGGAGTTCAGTTACAGAATATTGACTGACAATGAGTTTAAGTAAGTAAGTAACACTTTATTGCATAACACATATGGGACATACAGAGAAAACATTATTATAAAATGTGCGCAAAGGCGGCCTTATCGCTAATAGCGATCTCTTCCAGACAACCTTTCTTTTTATAGAGAAACAGGAAACGGAGTAGTGAGTGCGTGAGGGAAATGTAAAGTTACTTTAACCTATAACTATGATATATAGACAAATATAGTAAATATATAAATACAATATACAATACATAGCATAATACGAGGGCTGATTGATAAGTTTCCGAAACGACAAAGAAAAACTTTAAAAATCTATTTAGTATAAATTTATTTCTCAACGTAGTTTCCTTCTACCTCGATGCATTTAGTCCAGCGCTTCTCCAATGCCGTTACACCAGTTTGATAAAATGTTTTCTCCAACCCCTCAAAATACTCGTCCACGGCAACAATGACTTCTTCATTTGATGAAAATCTCTGGCCACCTAACCATTTCTTCAGGTTTGGGAATAAGTGGAAGTCACACGGGGCCAGATCCGGGGAATAGGGTGGATGCGGTAGCAATTCGAACCGCAATTCATGGAGTTTGGCGACTGCAACCATTGACGTGTGTGCAGGTGCGTTGTCATGGTGGAACAAAACTTTTTTCTTGGCCAAATGTGGTCGTTTTTTCTGGATTTCTTCACTTAATTTTTGCAGCAAGCTTGCGTAGTACTCTCCATTTATTGTTTTTCCTCTTTGCAGATAATCCACTAAAATAATCCCTCGAGCATCCCAAAAAACAGTCGCCATCACTTTGCCGGCCGACAAAACCGTTTTTGCTTTCTTCGGCGCAGGTCTTCCGCTCTCAGTCCACTGCTTAGATTGTTCTTTTGTCTCGGGAGTATAATGATGTATCCAGGTTTCATCGACTGTTACATAACGCCGCGAAAACTCGTTAGGATCTCGGTTAAACAGCGCCAAACACTCCGATGAATCGTCCACTCGACGTTGCTTTTGGTCAACAGTGAGCAAACGCGGCACCCATCGCGCGCAAAGCTTTTTCATTCCCAAATGTTGGTGCAAAATATTAAAAACGCGTTCAGATGAAATGCTCACCATCTCTGCTATCTCTCGCAACTTCAAGCGCCGATCATTCAATACAATTTTGTGAATTTTTTTGATCATGTCCGGATTCGTGACTTCATTTGGACGGCCAGACCTGTGGGCGTCTTCGCAGCTCTGTCTTCCACGTTTAAAATCAGTTACCCAGGTGTGAATTGTACTCAATGCAGGAGCAGAATTACCTAAAACACTGTCTAGCTTGGTTTTAATCTGGGTTGCTGTTTTCTGTTTTAAAACGTAAAACTTTATCACCGCACGAATTTCGTTTCTTTCCATTGTTAAGAAAATTTACGACAGAGAAAGTTCTGCGTCCTATCAAACAAATTCCACCAGTTCGATTAAATTCAAATTTGGCGTTCTATTTTCAAAAAGATGCCAAAATATAATGTAATATTTTTTTTTTGCGTATCATTTTTTTAAGTTCGTCGTTTCGGCCAGTTATCAATCAGCCCAGGTACATACACATATGAGTTTAATTAAATGGATGTAAATTGCTTAGAACTACAAACAACGATAAACGTGGAAGATAGTTCAGCTGAATAATTATCCGACTGCTTTAAAAGGAGGGTTATTGTTTCTGAAATACATTTTTCGATTTGTTAGAAATATTACAACCTTCGTGACCTGGCAAGCAGAATGTTCGGCTCTCGATCTGGGAGTTTCGGGTTCTAATCCTGTTTCTAATCCTGGGACAATGAGGCTAATTCTCCCTGTCACGCTCTAATCCTTAATTTAAATTCATGTGGGATGCTGAGGTTCAAAATAAACAGCTTGATAACGAAAGACCTTGTTTTATTTATTTTTTACAACTTTTAGCACTGTCCGCCATTCAAATCTCTTTTCATACTACTATCTCTCTCACACACATACTTTCTCTTTCACTCACAATAACGTTTCATTACACTCATACTTCTTACGTTCCGTTCCCATTTATTCCTATATTCATCCGTCCTTTTCACCTTTTAGAGTTTTTTTTTATTTTTATTTATGGCTTCTGCATTTTGCAATTTAGCCAGTGTCGAGTAATCAGCTTATCACGGGTAGATAAGAAAAAGAAAAAAAAAATATTAAAAAATATATATTATATACTAAATTAAACGGACGCGATAGATATTTCCTGAAACAAGAAGAAAAGACACTGTTATGGACAACACAACACAAATAAATACATACTAAATACTTATAATTTAATGTTATTAATATTGATATATTTTGCCAAGACTTTAAAAGACTCCACCGTAGGAATAGTTAGTAAGTAATTAATATTAAGGGGTAGGGAGATGTCAGCACATTTAGACAATAACAAATACAAAGGAGGACATTTATTATTGAGAGGACAGTGAAAAAAAATGTGTTCAATCGTACCTTCATATTCACCACAGTGACAGTTAGGATTATCTCTTAAACGGAATTTAAAAAGTCAGACTGGAGAACAAGTGTGACCGAGTCTTAGTCTGATCAACACGCTAGTTGCTTTCTTTCCAAAAACACGAAGAGCTTGTTTAAAGAACCACGGCCTGGGATCTATAGATGGCTGAATGGACGAGAACTGGTAAGTAGAGGATGACCATTTACTTTTCCAATCTGAATTTAAATATTTAATCGGTAAAGAAACTAAATCATATGAAAAATTTTGAAAAAATAAACGGTCACCGACGTCAACTGCTTTCTTGGCAAGTCTATCAACGGTTTCGTTACCATTAATACCGACGTGGCTAGGCACCCAAGCCAACGCGATGTTGAGATTTGAATTTTTACAATATTAAAGAGCTATTGCTTAATAGCTCTTTAATATTGTAAAATATTACAATCCTCACCAATGGTTGATTTGATATCAAAAAAATAAATGTTAAATAATAGAGGACTTAACACGGAACCTTGTGGAAGGCCTTTCCACACCTGACGTGAAGCAACCACCTGACCATCCAACCTTAAATTGATTTTTCTACAAACCAACAGGTTACAGATAAAGTGAATTAAGTTCTGAGGGATGCCTAGACGAAATAATTTATTCCGCAGGACCGGTATTAAAACATTGTCATAAGCAGCCGAAACATCTAAGAAAGCACCAAAAACAGATTTATTTAATGAAAAAGCTAAACGGAGATCAGTATACAATGTGCAATGACTATCTGTAATCCCTCTACCTTTTCTAAAGCCCATTTGACAATCAGGAAGAATTTTATTATGTTCGACAAACCAGTCTAATCTATTCTTAATGAGATGCTCTACTATTTTGCACAATATAGAAGATAAGGCAATCGGCCTGTATGAAGAAGCAAGAGAAGCATCTTTACCACGTTTTAAAAGTGGAATAACCAAGTGTTCTTTCCACTAATCAGGAATGATGCCAGAAGAGAAAAAAACATTAATAATAGTTAAAAAGTATGAAAGGACGTCGTCAGAGGCGTTACGAAGAAATGCATAAGAAATGCCATCAAGACCTGGCGCTGTGTCAGGTAAGTTGCATATAACAGCTTTAAGTTCAAATAATAGAAAAGGACGAGACAAAGGATCATTAGAATTAGGAGACCCGAAACACATTGAAAATTCCGCAGGTAAAGGCGCATGCGGAGGAGCAAGCTTGTCAAGGAAATCCTCAACCCAGATTGTTAAATTGGAAGTCGGAGCAGGGTTGTCTATAACACCAGACCTATATCTCCTGATATTACGCCAAACAACTGTAGGATGAGTAGTAGGGGAGATAGAAGAGCAGAAGTTTGCCCAACCATTAGCCTTGGATTCCGATAGAGTACGTCTACATTTAGCTTGGATACGACGGAACTCAACAAAAACATCCATGTCACTCATATTGGCAACATACTCTAATTCGGCCTTGTTCCTAACCTTGACTGCACTAGTGCATTGGTTATTCCACCATGGCGGCGAAGAAATTTTCGTGAAAGGTTTCTTAAGAGGTATAGATTCAGAAGCGGCTGATAACATGCAATCAATAAACGAGTTGTATTTTTCTAGACAATTACTAACAGTGATTGGCGAAGACAAATTATTAATTTTGCTATCTAGCAAACGTGAAAACTGGTCCCAATCAGCCTTAGTTAAACAAAATTTTTGAAGCGGTGAGAAGGGAATAGAAGGTGAGGAAAAACTTGGCATGGATAAAATGATAGGGGCATGATCGCTACCATAGCATAATGGTAGAACATCCCACGAAATTGAAGAGGCTAGAGAAACAGAACAAATCGACAAATCAACAGCAGAAGAATTTTGGTTGGGAGAAGTTCTGAAAGTCGGGCGACCATCATTTAATATACACAAATTTAATTCATCAATTATGTCAACCAGATGCCTGCCTTGAGAATTAGTCACACGGTCCCAAAGTCGGTGATGGCAATTAAAATCCCCTACAATAATAACAGGGCCTGATAAACAATTTAAAATTACCTTTAAGTTATCCAAAATGAGAATGGAAGGATGAGGGATATAAACACTTATAATTGAAAATGAAACAGATTTAACAGCTACAGCATATATACCATTATAAATAGGCAAATTAATTTTAGTGTATTTAAAATTATTCCGAATGATTAACGCTGTACCGTCCCAGCCATTGTCACCATCATGGCGAAGACATGTAAAACCGGGCATGGAAAAATTATTACCTGGTTTAAGAAGAGTCTCTGAGATAGCTAAAATAACAGGTTTATATTTATTAATTAAGAATCTGAGAAGATCACTCTTACGACGACGGATGCTCTTAGTGTTCCACTGAAGCACTAAAGCCATGATTAAATATGAGTACTAGTGTGGCTAAAAAAGCAGAAATTTCATGTAATTTGTGGACCACGTCAACTGGTAAAGAATTTGGCAAATATTTATTATGTACTATATTAGACATAGATTCAATGAGGTTACTAATTAAGGACATAGGATCTGATTGAATAATCTGAGGTTGAGAGGAATACCCACAACCATTAGATAAAGGTGAAGGAGCAAAGTCATTTAAAATATCTTGATGAGCCTGACGATCATAACCAGACTGTAATGGAGTTCTAGGAGTTCTTTGCTGGAAAACTGTCTTACGGTATGATGTTGATTTTATAGGGGACTGACTAAAGAAAGACTGCCCAGCACTAGCCTGAGATAGGGAAGACTGAGACATAGAATTGTTTTTAAGTGCAGCTGCATATGACTTGCGTACTAAAGGATGCTTTTTCGCAGCTTCTTCGAAAGAAATACCCTCATCTGACATAGTCGCTTTAATATTTCTTTGTCTTTGGTACTCCGAACATTCCTTGCTGATAGCTGTATGATTGTCAGAGCAGAAGAAACATTTCACTTGACGCTCAGAGCACTGATTGCCTACATGATTACCACCACATTTAAAGCAGCGTGCTTGTGATCTACATTGGGTCTGGGTATGACCGTACCTACAACAATTGTAACATTGAATAACAGGCAATTTGTATGGCTCGACAACTAGCGAGTTGTTCATGAAAAAGATTCTATCAGGTGCAATTTGCCCATCAAAGGTCAAAACAATGGTTTCAGAGTCAACCCTAGTGACATTTCTTGTATTAATATCTAATTTTCGGAACTGCAAACGCCTGGCTTTTATAATCTTCCCCATGTAAGCAAAAGGGAATTTAACACCTAGAAATTCATCCATCGGCAAGTCTGTAGGAACTCCTTTAACAACACCCAGACGAGTGATATTAAATGTGGGAATAAAGGTCTTAAATTTATCAGCAACAGATGAATTGTCTAAGAAGGCATTAGCACCCTCTACACTGACAAACTCAACAGATAAGCGATTACGCCCAATTCTTTTGATGCCGTCATTTTTAATATTCTTTACATTTTTAGAGAAAAGAAATTTGCCGAACATTATAGGATGAACAGGCCGATCAAAGTCCCCCTCCCGAACGGCATGCACAATAAACGGACCTTTATCAGAAGACTTATAGCGTTCCCGAGCGACACGAGGTTGCGTGGCTTGTGTTGATTGCGTGGCTTGTGATGATTGCGTGGCTTGTGTTGATTGCACGTAATCAGTGTTAAGGTCAGCTTGAACATTCATAAGTGGGGAAGCAGCCAGCTCAGAAACATTACCAAAACTTTTTGTGAAACGATCAACCCGAATATCTGCCTTAGATGAAGATGAAGGGGCGATGTGGTGAGATAGAGGCGATGGGCCACTTAAACTTCTTTTGGCGGAGCAGCCATCTTCCGAAACATCCAATGGTCTTTTCTGCGAAGCGAACTCGACATCCATATTTTCCCAATTATCCATGTCATATGACTTAGTAGCCAGAGCTAATAGAGATAAGGGGCTCACGGGATTACCATCTTCATCACAACCGCGATCAGGGGGCTCGGGGTCGGGTGGTCTGCTACCATTCATCCTTCAGGCTATCAACAAAGATAACCTAAAAAACGAAAGGCCTCAAAACACCAAAATAACAAACAAAACAGCACAAAACTTACCACCACCTAACACTAAAGTTAGTATGGATTAACTATTGAATCAGAAAATCAACAATTATAATAGATAAGACGCTGAAAACCCGAAAGTAAACACAACACCGTGATTCACTTCAAAGACCCAACATCCGACCCCTTTTAGAGATTGAAAAGGGACAGGAGATGGCCATCCTAATATTAGAGCTGTCAAACATGGCCGTGTTGATTGCACAATTTTAAAAAATCTCTTAATCTGGCAGCTAGGCCCTTATTTTAGGTTATCATTCGTTCATCTGAATTCATCACCTCTCTTTCATTGGTCATAAAAATGAAAAGGATAGCTGGATTTTAAAATTAGAATTAGAGCACGACTTCCCGATTCGAGACCAATGTTACAAAAATAATTTGGTTTAGTTAAAACCAGCAGATTCACGTATAGGCCAGTGAATATCGACATCAAACATTACAAACGCGCATGTATCTACGATTTTTTTATATGTTGTTAGGTTCCTTGAGAGTAGTTTACACCCAAGTTTGCAACCCTGAAAACCCTGTGCTACCCCCGTGGTGCTCGAAAAACTGCGAAATTTTGGCACTCATTTCATTTTTTTTTCGAAAAAAAACTGAAACAAGCCCCCTAAGGAAGCGTTTTTCAAGTATGTTTGCCGTATAATTTAATAATGCTAACTAAATTTTCTACAATTTGAGTTTAATTCCAGCACTCTAGATCCATTAGTTGCAGAGATACAGCATGTCAAATGTAGGCTATTTTTTTAAAAAAAAACGTATATTTTGTGTTTGGGTCATATTCAAAGACACGTACTGGCTAAACTAATGGTTCTGGTGCTGCTTCATTTGTTCATCTGATTGTTTTGTGACGCAGACTCTTTGGAATATGGTAAAGGGATCAACATCAACTCTGTTGTTAAATACTTTCACAGACGTGGTGACTGATGTCAAGGTCTTCACTTTGTCCTGGTCAGCGTTTTTCGCGGTTTTTCGAGGTTTTTGGGTAGCACAAGGTTTTCAGGGTTGCAAACTTGGGTGTTAACTACTCTCAAGGGACCTAACAACATATCAAAAAATCGTAGTTACATGCGCGTTTGCGATGTTTGTCCTTTTTTGTGTTGATATTGACTGGCCTAGTAGTAGTTTTCTGAAAAGTATGTCAACCCTTCGTTAAAGCTCCGCGCTTCGAAAGGCACATTAAGTCGTTTGTCCCGGCTATTATCTAAATTTGCTGGTGGCTAAATAATACAAACACTAGGGTTAGTAAGTACGGTTGTTTTTATATGATCAAAAATATGAATTTTGTACCAGTTGACTTACAAAGTGAAATAACAACCATAGAATGTCGGACTGAACTAAACACAATTTTATCAAAGAAAATAAACAATCCATCTAATATTTGTTCAACTGTAAGTGATACAATGTGTTTGTAACAATCTCTTTGTTTGATCAACCAATATTATTTTGTAGACAACCGCTACAATCCGCTACGAATGTGCTACGAAATTTGCTACGAAAATACAAAGAAGATAGAGAATATAAAGATAAACGTCTGAAGTATTTTCAATAGATGCTCTGAAGTTTTTTTTTTTTTCAAGAAAGGCTTGCTGCTTCTTTTATGTCTGCCGCATTTTAAAAGCTTCGAATTACTTAGTCCGAGCTTTTAGAGTGTCAAAAAAGATAAAATCTTTGCTTAAAAAGTGAAGGGTGTCCTTTTGAAGGCGGTAGCTACTTTAATTTTGATACGCAGACAAAAAGATGAGAAAGGGGTTTCGTCCATTTCGCCCCGACTTTGATGTTATAGGTATAAAATATGAGGTATTTTTTGTATCTGCAGCTATTTTCGGTTAATTTCCTTTTAAAAATAAAAGTTTTAGGGAATCGAGAGGCAGGTTCATTCAAGGAAAATACCGCTAGACATCTTTTTAAAATCAAAAATAAAGAACTTTCTCACAATTTATTATCACTTTATCGATGTTAGCAAAAAGCTTTTTTAAGCTACTAATTTAGCTTACTAATAAAAAGTGTTTTTTTTTTCAGTTGTTTGAATTTATCTATTCTGTAATGTATTTTTGTCAGTATTTAGAGCACTAGTCAGATTAAAAAAAAATAGAAAATTGTTAAATAAGTTATAACACCCATATTATAAAAAAAAAAACAGATTGAACCCTCTCGTTAAAACCTAACTCCTACATGAAGTACTCTCAATTTTCTTCCTCATTTTATTTGCTTACCCGGTTCGCTTAGTAAACCAATAAACAAAATTGAGTTTGTGGCATGTACTGAACGCAAAAAGACATTTTGGAGTAAAATATGATGAATCAAATTGATTTACAAATACATGAAAGGATTTTTACTGTCAAGACATAATTTCATGTGCCTGCCGAAACCTTACTCCTTACTATAAACGCGTAAGTTTGTATGTATGGATTTATGGATGTTACTCTTTCACGCAAAAACTACTGAACGGATTGCGAGCGTAGCGAGCGTAGCCGCTGGCAACCGCTAGTGTTAGTGGTGTTCAATATATGAACAGTAATTATATTCGTTTTAAGAAAAAAACCTTTTAAGAAAATAGGTGTTATTTTTTAAATATAAAGCAAGTTAAGTAGTATTTTTTTTATATTATTATGATTGTGTACGGGATATATGTATGCCGTGGTTTGTCTTGGTTTTATTTAATTATTTATTTTGTTAGGTCACCAACAGAGTTAACAATATTGTTTACAACTAAGTATTGTTTTGAGGGTGCCCGCAACATATTTTTTTTAACTAACATTTGGCGTTGGTCTGAGACTGTATGAAAAAAATAAAACTTGCCTTGTCTATTTGATAATTCATGTGCAGTGAAAAACGCGATCTTGTCCCTTTACTCATTAGGTACACCGATTTGAAATGGAAAATATTATTACGATTCTAAAAAGTGCTGTTCATGCTAGTAGCTTTGAATGTTTACAAATGAGTAAAGACAGCACCTAAACTTTTCATGATCCATTGGCTTATCATACAAAACCAGACGTTTGGTTGATTAGTTTGTTAATTTTTAATGAGTGGCGTATTGATGCGCAAGCACAAGCAAGCATATTCAAAACCAAAAAAGATTGGTGCTATTTTGGCTTGGCTGTTGGTATTTCGTTGCTTTTTAAACCGGCCATCAAATTAGTATTTGCATATATATCATCAAGCTGAAATATGCAATGTCAATCCAGATGAACAAACACATATATAAATTTAAGCACAACTACAGTCGAAAACTGCATCTACGTTTACAAAAGCTATTTTATACCCATACATTTCATGCTTCAAAACACTTTGTACTAGGTTTCTCTTGCCGTACAAGCGCGGTTACAACACGCTATAACAAAAGACGGCTGCTCGTTCTTATTAAAAATTCTGAAAGCTCTCCGATAATGGTTACATGGAGCCTTTATTATGCGAAATTGAATTTTAGAAGGTTGTTCAATGGAAAAGACGTAGTGAATATAGATTACTATCGTTATGTTGACGAAAAGTTTTCTGTCTGGGCACAAAAGAGCAAAATGTCATTTTATAAGTGAAAGCTGTGAAAAATTTGCCGCCATTATTCTGAATGTATACTTATTCTTAATTTACAGAACATAAAACTACAAGTGATACTTTGTTTTTGATTTCATTATCATCAAGTGGGTTGCAAGGTCAAGGGAGTCCATAATCCAATCATTGTCAGTGCAGCTACCAACCAACAATGACGCTACACACGTACTTCCGTTTTCAAAACTTATCATGAGATGCGAATTACTAAAATTGTCGTTGACATGAAAATCATTAAGTATATGAAGGGTCAGTTAGATCTTCAGTGTACATTAAATTTTATAATAGAATAACAGTATCCGTGATACTCTTACGTGCAAGACGTAGAAATAACAGCATTAACTTCTTATACTTCTGACTGTCTCAGGAAACGTAGTGTGGGACGCCCCCCTGCCAGGTGGACTGATGACCTGAGGAAGGTCGCTGGTGGTGGCTGGACGAGGAAAGCGGGTGATCGTGCGCTTTGGCGTGCCCTTGGGGAGGCAGCAGTCCAGCAGTGGACTGCAATGGGCTGATTGATTGATTGACTGTCTATTTCGAGTTTCTGAATTCGATTTCAACATTTTTATGGTAGAATACATTCGGCACGACGAAGGTTCCAGGTTCGAATTCCAGTTCAGAATAACGTTAATTTGCATAGCGAGAAGGTTTGCAAATGAAGGTTATTCCGAAGTAGCAATATGAAAACCTTATTAATAATGGCCAGGCTTTCACATTACCTTTGAATGTGACGCATTATGATACTTACTAGCTAGTATTATAAATTACCTGCGATAATACCGACAAGAACCCTTGTTCTTAGCTTTTAAGAGGACAATCAGTCCTTTGTCATAGGGTAATAATATACTAGAGTGAGGAGAGAAACATCATTATTTACTAGTTAGGTATAGTTACTGCCATTGTTTCGAATAGACAAGGTAGCAAGGTAGTTAGGATAAGTAGTTTACTCATCTTATGTCTAATCAAATGGTCGAAAAGAGTGGTTGTTATATATGCTATTCAAATCAATATACTTTGAAAAAGTAGTTTGTATAGGTATAACAGTTACCAATTTACTGTTAATGCTCATATAAAAAAAATACTGGTGAACTAACTAATAACAAATTAATTTCCGAATTATTCCGTTTACATTGAGTTCTTCCTTGTGTAACCGTTTTGAAGTAACTAAAATTATTTTATGTGAACTTTACTCTTTTTTTAGTTTTTCTGATTTTAGTTTCAATATATTTATTTCGCTATTGTATAAATTACTCATCAACGGCCCGTTGCAGTCCACTGCTGGACTATGAGGCTGCTCCACTTAAGTGGAGGGTTTTGCCATGATCTCCACGCTTGGCAGGTGAGTTGGAGATCGCAGATTAAAAGGTTACTGTATCAGAGAGCGCTGCTGCCCGTTCCCTGTTCAATGTGTAGTCCCTAAGTCGCCTCTTACGACACCCACGGGAACAGTAGGGGTTGGTGACAAATGTATTCTACTCTGCCGTCACCACACGGCAAAAACATAAATTACTCAATACCACCAAATTGAAAGAGAATCGCTTTTACTAGTGAAGAGCTATTTCCATTACGTCCCTTCTCAATGATTCCACAGATTGAACTCGTAAATCCAAGCGCGACTTTTAAAATAAATACTGCCAGATAGAACAATATAGGTATGTGATTTAATAAAGTCAAGATGCGTGAAATATGCAGCTGTTTTCCCGCTTGGTGTAAGATCTTATCATATCTTATTTAACCTAGACTGTCCCACTGCTGGGCAAAGGCCTCCCTTTTCTTCTTCCATCCTTCCCTATCCTAGGCTTCCTCATCCCAACTCTTTAAAAAAGAGTCAAGCTCATCCCGCCATCTCCTACGAGGCCGTCCACGTCTCCACCTATGGTGTAAGATATAATTGTAAAATTATGCACCCATAAAATGACGTTCAAATTGAAGGTACAATAGGGACATTATCGCCGTTGCGTTGGAAGGTTTCACAACTTCTCGTAACCCCGTGATAACCTCTTTAGTTGCGGCAGCTTTTAACCAAGCTTCTGTATCGTGTGCAGAAACACCACAGAGTTAATTTGGTATATAAACAAGTGTATACATGACTAACTTTCACGAAAAATAAGATTGAATTGAGTCAAAGTAAGAGCACAATTGTTTGATAAGTGTGGGTCTGTGAGGCAATTTTATCCAACTCCGTCACAAGGCACGAATATTTGTATTGTATTCAAGCATTGACGTTTTTGATATTTGTAGAATATCAGAAACCTGACCACAGGCTTCGCATTTCCATCGAAAATACTGTTTGACAAAACAATTAAATTATTTCCCAGAATGAAGAGAAATCAGACAGCGATTCTCTTTCATTTGAATTATTAATAAAACATAAAATACATTTTACAGTCTCAAAGGGCCTCAATAAGTTGAAAATTTCATCTTTTTTGTGAGTTTTGAAGTTTAAAAAACAATCTTTAAAGTTAATACATTGTTTTGTTCTGTTAATCAAAAGGTGCCTTCCGAAGCACAAATCTTACTTTTCGGACGCTAGGTAATTCAGCCTATAATGTCTAGTCTAGTCTAGGGTCAGCCTCACAAAGACTAACATTAGACTTACTCAGTGATTGGGATTCGAACTTAGCACCTCCTAATCGAAAGTTGAAGACTTTAACAGCTTAAACGTGGAGGTTGTTTGTTCAGAAACAACAAGCACATATAATATAGAAAAGAATACGTGAAAATCCTCATTATGTAAGTACTCGTAACTTATCACTATGAAGAAAATTTTAAAAGTCAAATACTACGTGGCGTGTTTACTCTTTCCTAAAGAAAAAACTATTGTAATTTTACAGAATCGTTAAATCAAAAGTACGCGGACGACGACATAGCTGTGGATGAACAGGTATTTTATAATTAAAGTTATTGCAGTAGCAATTAATTTAAGCAAAAATTGTTGCGAAAATCCGCTCGCAATCTGTCTTCGATAAAACTGGTCCACAGGCGATATATGTACAGCGAACTGGCGGAATTCTGCCCTATGAATTTCACTGTGCAAATATGTAAATCGTTTTATTATTTTCCGAGCTTTAGTAAAACGTAGACAACCTTTTGTTTTTATTTTTGAATATTTTTACCTGTGCTTACTCATATTCGTATAATGTGTGTTTGTTTTTACTTCTTCCTAGCTAAGCGGCTTAACCGATCATAATAAAATGTATCGTGACGAGGAGAGACTACAGAACGATAAAAGAGAGAAAATACTTCTTCCTACGAGAAAAAATATCACCATAACTGCAAAAGTGCACACAAATAGGTAGTAATATAAAAAAAGAATGTGTGATGTTTACGATATAATCGAGCACATTATTGGTATAACCCGCGCAGATAAATAATAGATCTGAAAATGGCGTCCGCTCGCATGCTAACTCGCTAACAAACTATCGCTGCCTATACTCACACAGTGAAGTACGCGCTGCAAATAGAAATAATGACAATAATCAGTGTTAGCTAACAATTATATTGTCATTGATGTTGATGACATTCTTCCGGAAATCATACATAATGATGTGAAATAAATAATTTTAAACTTATCCCATGTTGTTTTTTCTTATATTTATAGAAATCATAATAATAAAAAATATTAATAACTAAAAAAGTCAGTAGGAAAAATAAAAATCAATTTTTGAAAACTTGTTTTGTCAACCGTACCATAAGTACTCACCTGCATCTCTCTATTCTTTATCTGCACGGGTTATATTAAAATTTATTGAGACTACGTAACTCTTAACACTGGGTCTCATAATAACTTCCACGAACACCTGTTTCAAGCCGTAACTGGCCAAATTCCCGTCGCTCCATACAATATATAATGCGCGTGAGCTAACGTGAGTAATTTTGCCAACCGTAATAAAAGACAGGCATCCCTCACTCCCAGTTACAGCTGTCAGACCGACGTACGGTCAGACACGAGGCGACGTACACAAACACAGTGGAAATAGATCGTCTTCTATTAGTTGTGCTTAAATTAACAACGTATATCAATTTTTCATGTCACTGGCACTTAGTTGGGATAATTAATTGAGTAGCGTTTTGGTCACTGTTTTTTATTTCACCGAATGTAAGTTAAGATTTCATAATTCTATTATGCATAAAAAAATCTAGAAAAGAAATGAAACAATAGTTTGAATAAAAAAATGTATAGGAACTTTGCTACAGTTCTTTCTGAAGCCTTTTTCTATTAACAGACTATGTTTAAACTTCAACATCTGTCCGCCATTTTTAAAGATGAATGAAAACTTGATTTTCTACCATATTTAATAATAAATAATCCAATTTTGAAACGAATTATCTTTATCACCACTCTTTTATCTATTTATGAAAATGACAATAACACAAAAGAAAAACGACACAACAGGCCTACTTATTTCCAAAGAAATATCTTCCAGCAGACCTACGACCTCTTTCTATTCTCAGACATATCTTAACTATACTAATATTAAAGATGGAGTCATATTACCCATTATAATAATAGAGATGAGTATTCGCCGCTATTACTCATTGTTCAGTCAACAACAGCTTAAGATTGTACCGATGTTATCTTTATTGCTACGCCATAGATTACGTCACGGTATGGTTTGACGTGTTGTTGACTGTATTCCTCCGACTCTGCCGATGTAAGGGAGGTGTTCTTCATCCCCTTTATTAAGATTTATTACAGTTAACGGTGGCAATGATGTAGGTAGTTCTCCAAAGGGTTACAGCAGTCTTTTGTTTTGTTTCGCTACATACAATATGGAATAAACCATGACTTTCAAAGAAGAAATACGAGGAAATTCAAAGGTTGTTTGAATTCAACCAAACCGCGCTGGGCCAGCGTGGTCGACTAAGGCTCGAACGCTCTAATTTAAGAATAGAATAGAATATGAGGTAAGCTCTGGTGGTTTCTTTTAAGGTTGGCTCGAGCCCCTTGGCGGGGACGTATATTAGCAATTGATGAAATATGACACGATTAAGAAATATAAACATTATTTTTGTACCACATCGTATACATCTCCACCGAAGGGCTCGAGCCTAACTTGAATAAGGGCGATTAGTCGACAACATCATCTTTATTTCATAAGTAGCTTTCCGCCCGCGACTACGCTCGCGTTGTATAAGTTTTTTCCGTGGGAATAACTTTTTCCCATAAAAAGTATACTATGTGTTAATCCAGGGTACAAACTCTCCATTTAAAATTTCATCCAAATCCGTCCAGTAAGTAGTTACGGCGTGAAAGCGGAACAAACATCAAAACATCTAAACATCCAAATATACATATTTTCACACTAGCGGTCCACCCGCGGCTTCGCTCACGTAATGTTAGATTTTCTCGTGGGAATAGGACTTTATCCCGTAAAAAGTATTCTATGTATTAATCTTGGTTACAAACTATCTCCATTCCAAATTTTATCCACATCCACAGCGTGTAGGCGGAACAAACAAATATCCAAATAAATATCCAAATATCCAAACATCCAAATATATTTTGTTTCACATTAACAATATTTATTTATTTTGAAATATCAAATCTTAAATTTAAAATTTAATTTTATTATTGATAATAGTTTAAATTTATAATCTGTAAATTTAAATTTGTATTGTACTACGGGTCCTTTATAAAAAAATATATATTTAATATTGGTGTGATAAATTACGCTTATAACTGCGTATGAAGACTAGAAAATTTAGAGAGCAAAAGACACACCCCTATACAAAATATGGCGTACTCGCCCATTGTGCCCCTTTAGCAGCAGAAAATGGCGACCGATAATACAATAGCTGTGGAAGCCAAAATATTAAAATTAGAAACTTATGATGATGGTACGAAAGGAGTCACGAATGAGTAAACATTTGATATACTTTTAAATAGCTTTTGACATTTCGTTCGCTCCAGTGTAGGCTCCGATTTCACGAAAAAGTGCGATCCCCTTATATCTTGGAGAGTTGTGAAGATACGATATTAAAAAATAAAGGAGTGCGCAGACCGACGCGACAGCGACGCGACACTGCAGCGATTTTAGAGCGACACGCTACTCAAAACAAAATACGAAAATTATAAATTCAAATTAAGGGTGGCATGCTACTCAAAACAAAATACGTAAACTCCAAATTCAAAATAAGGGGAATGTGCCTAAAATGGAACACCATCAGAAAAGAGTTGCTATTTAATGAAAACTTACTTGAACTGAACCTATTAGTTGGCCTTGAAAAACATCGATAGTATCGACAGGTTTATCAAAACTATCAACCCTTTTTGAGTATTATTGACAGCTCATAATGATCGATACTATCGATATTGAAGTTCGATACTATCAATAACAATCAAGATTTTTGTCAAAATAGTGTCTTGACGCGAGTTTCGTCCAAATCGATTGATAAAAAAAAAGTTGGAAAATTTGGATTTTTGTAATAATAATATATAAATATGCCATTTAAAAGATAAAAGATAACTTTATTTGTCATAACATGGGTAATGTGTGTATACAGATGACAGGATTTTAAAAACAGATCTCCATGCTTTGCCTTTCGGCGTACAAAAAATAACATGGGCAGCGATTCCAACGCGACGTCGCTGTCGCGTGTGTCGCGTCGGTCTGCGCAGTCCTTTACCCATAAGACGCGTATTCACGAAAGCTGTAAGGTGCAAGAATTATTCGAGGAACTCAAAAATGAAAAAATATGGTCGAAATAGTAAAAAAATAATTCTTTTCCGAATTTTTGATTTTAGCGCTCGATATTTTGAAAACGAAGAATGATATCAAAAATTTGAGAAAAATTTCTCTGGACAATTTAGTGAGCTATAATTTGATTTTATAATTTTTTCCTAAAACAAAGACGATCGGGTAAAGGGTTTGCCCTGTAGCCTAACCTTTTTGAAAAAAGTCAAAAATACTTATGCGCCACAGCGACAATTATTCAAACTTCGATACGAGTGTGGAAATTTTGCAATTTGTTTGTTCACAGGCGTTATGTCAAGGATACTTATGTTAATCTAAAAGCTCCTACACACATTGGCGGTGGCAGGGCCGCCGCCCTTGCCGCCGGGCAAGCCATCGGCCAAGCCGCAGTGGGCCCGGCAGCTTACAAAGCTATAACTGTATGGCAGCACGTGCCGTCCGGCAATATTTATAGGACCAAAGATAGATTTTTATTTACATAAATACTTTTAAAACCAAACTGTTTATCTGTGGAAATATTCTTTTAAAAACTAGCAAGCGAATAATATTGATTCTTTGTTCGAAACAAAATTCTTAAGTGCTTTTACAACACTTTCAGATCAAGTAGTGCGTAATATCAATAAAGTGGATAGGCATTTTGTTCCACTCGTCGAGTCAATTACAGCATAGTGCCTATAAACTACCCGCCTATAATAATTTGTTGGACAAAATGAATGGTTGTGTGTTGACCAGACGCCCTCTGCTAGTCGCTACGGGAAACGTGCCAAATTACAAGGAGCTGTGACAATTTATGTTATTTTGTTACGAGTTCCAATAGCATTCAGGCTAAGCGGTAGAGTATTTTTCTCGATATGGAGGTCCTGAAATCAAATCCTGGTAGAGACACCTCACATGGTTAAGAAATTGCAGGTTGTTGTCCAAAAATTATGATGTCTCCGTGCTTCAATATAATACAATAGTTTTATTTATATAAAATTAAGTATAATTTTTATATTCTTCAAAAGGCACGTTGAGCCGCGGGCACCGGCTATATTTTTGGAAAATTATTGTTACATGAGTCATGTCAAAGGTTGTCAGTGGATGCGAAACTCTGATGCCAGGGTCGTATTCTAATTTTAAAATCAGCTATCCTTTTCGTTTATATGATGACCAATGAAAGAAAGCAGGTGAATTCAGATGAACGAATGATATTATTTTGAATGAATGATAACCTAAAATAAAGGCGCAAGTGTCAGATTAAGAGATTTTTAAGTCGCATGTTTTAAGGGCTTTCTAAAATTTTATAAGAGACGCGGTCATAAGGTTCAAATTGGATGTTTGACACCTGTAATATTTAGATGGCCATCTCCTGTCCCTGCTGCTGCTGCCACATGAGAATTTGTTGAGGTGAGGCATTGTGTTGGACGGCCTCCCACAAGATGGGTGCAAGCAAGTAGCACAGGACCTTTCACGTTGGAAACCTTTGGGTGACGCCTGTGATCAGCAGTGGATGTCTTCCGGCTGAGATTATGATGATGATGATGACACGACAGTAGAGGCAGCAAGCGTCTTTTAAATCACGATGCCAATTCTGTCTATAACTCAAAAGACATGACCCCTGACGATCGTCTGAATTTAAACATATTAGCATGTGTATAATTATACATCAACGTTTAAATTGGGAGCATGAATCAACATCAAAACTAATAACATAAATAACTCATCACATCAAACTAATTTCCACTAAATTGGAGTAGGGGTAAACACGCGTTGACGTCACGATGTGGGCAAATACTTTAGCCTGGTGTACTCTCTGGGGAAAGCGCGGTAAATCATGCCACAGTCGCCCCGGTTCACACAGTTATGATCTATTCTCAATTTTCAAATTCAGCTATCCTTTTCGATTTTATGACCAATGAAAGAGAGGAGATTTATTCATTTATTGTATGATTTTTTAATTATTTAGTTTATATATAGGTAGAGGCTTGTTAACTGAGTTACTGCTTTGCGCCGTATTAGTTCAGATGAACGAACTATATTATTTTGAATGAATAATAAGCTGAAATAAGGGCGTACCTGTCAAATTAAGTTTTTATGTAAATCGGATGTCTTCACGTTCGTCTAAAATTGTGCAGATAACGCGTCCATGAAGTTTAAATTAAGTGTTTGACAATTCTAAGATACATCACTAATAAAAACTTAATCCACAAAAATATTTGAAAATGTCAAAAACTTGGATTTTACATGCGAAGTGGAAAAGTTACCAGATTAATAATGAAGCCTCTGGAACTATGTTTTTGTAGACACATTAGTTATTTATGTCAGCATCATCTGTTGCATTAAACATCAATGTTAGAATTTTGTGGGATAGTGCTGTAACAAATTCTGCTTTTAATAGCACTACAGGTTTTTACGGTTGGTGTACTAAAATATACAACCGTATTAAATTTATCTTGAATAACTCTGTAGGGGAGTAAAACTTGATAATATTTTATACAGAACTATAAAATTGTGCAAGACAGATGGAATAATACAATTTTACTAAAATACCATTAAGGGAAGATAATTCATTATTTGGGATGAAAGATTGGCCACAAAAAAATAAACAAGATTATTCTTATTAATTACTTGCACTGCTAGTCTTGAATAACTCTGTAGGGGAGTAAAACTTGATAATATTTTATACAGAACTATAAAATTATGCAAGGCAGATGGAATAATACAATTTTACTAAAATACCATTAAGGGAAGATAATTCACAATTTGGGATGAAAGATTGGCCACAAAAAAATAAACAAGATTATTAATTACTTAATTTTCTTGTTATATCGCATTCTTAGGAGGATAGTTCGCGACAGATGGCCGTCAGCTGGCAACTTACGACAGACCGAAGGTATTAGACCACAGCCGACGACGACAGGACAGACGAAGGACGCGCGATAGGGCTCGTTTGTATGAAAATGTATGAAGACAATCCCAAGGCTCCGGCTCACTTACGACAGCCTACGATAGACCGACCAAAGCCGAAGGTAGCGCGAAAACATTATTTCTGTTGTTGACGGTAAACTACGAAGTAAAAACTTAAAAATGAGCCAAAGCAGATTTCATAAACCGGCTTCCCAGAGCTTTAGAGTTGCGACCCAGCCCTGGGGAAAAGTTCAAAGCGAGCTGACCCGTGAAGCCAACCAGAGCTTTATTTTTAAAAGCCTTATTAAAAAACATTGTGCTTTCCACTTACTCACCTTTTTACAGTCTACTAGCTGACAACGTAAAATACTATGTAATATTTTATGGCCAGTATTTTTCGAACAAATATGAGACTGAATAATTTTGTGAAATGCAAATTTACTTTCGCAGAGACAGTAAAGTGACGTTTCCGTACTTTGTAAAGTCTACATTTTTGTGTTCATTTCGTTCCATCTCGTTCAAAGTTCAAGCGAATGATACCTAACATTTTCGTAGCACTAAACCTATTTTCAGTTACAAAGATAAAAAATAACATGTAATATAAAAACAAATTATAAAACGTATCACGTCATCGTTTTGGTTCATAAATTATTTTTAAATTATTTGTTTATAAGCTGTTTTGTGACAAAACCCAAGTTAGTTATTTATAAATCAATCAAACCAAATCAACGGCCCGTTACAGTCCACTGCTGGACTATGAGCCTCTTCCACTTAAGTGGAGGGTTTTGCCATAATCTCCACGCTTAGCAGGCGGGTTCGAGATCGCAGATTAAAAGGTTACTGTATCAGAGGCGCTGCTGCCCGTTCCCTGTTCAATGTGTAGTCCCTAAGTCGCCTCTTACGACACCCACGGAAAGAGTAGGGGTTGGTCACAGATGTATTCTACTCTGCCGCACCACACGGCATATTTATAAAGGTTAGTTCAATTATCTTGTGATCTTGACGTTGCATAATATTTTTATTTAGATTTAATCTTGTAATTTTACGTACGTACTAATCTTCTGCTATTTTTACCATAGTCACAGAATTAATAAAGTACTAACAGTGGAAATATATCGCATTAAAACGTCGCATTTCCTGCCTTCACCTGGCCCTTCATTGTTTCAAAACTAGTGCCGTAAAGTCATGAATGATTCACCCCAACTTACTCAGTCCCAAAGGTAAAGGTAAGGGTAGGGGTATTTGACCCACATCAACAGTCATGATGAAATTTGTTCAAAACTTTAGGATTTTTGATATTAACTCCGTGATAATTTGCGATCCTGGTAGGCAGTTAAAGAGGTTATATTTTTAGAACTTTCTCAAATATTTTCATTTCATTGAATAGACACTCTCTACCTATCTTGTATATTTGTATCTAGTGAAATGAAATATTAAAAGCCAGAATAATCAATCAAGTGAATTACCGGGAAAACGACAGTTACTTAATAAAGGAAATTCATTAATACGAATTGATTTGGAGGCATTTTCAATTGAATCTGCTTTAAATAGAGTAGGTAGCTATAATTTATCCTTGTAATATTTCTGTAAAACCTATATGTATACTGTAAATTCTAGGTTATTTGTTCAACAGCCTCCGACTTCCGTAGCAGAGCTTTGGGCTATCCATTTAGTCGTTCAAATAAAATTACCAGGATCGTCGGCAAAGTAAGATGATACCGTGCTTCGGAAGGCGATGATTTCTCGCTTCATATTTACGGTAATAATCATTTATATCACCACGTCAGACAGCATTAGCGGCACATTAGCGGCTCAATAATACACCTGGTTGATCATCAACCTTATTACCCACACGATATTGTGAAAATAGAAGAGTTATTTAGTATAGTTAAACTTACAGATTGGTACTTCGGTCTCGGCAGATGTGTTGCCAGCTCGACGTCAGACTTCGCCGAGTTCCGCGCACTACTTCAGCAAGTACAATGTATGTTACCTGTTAAACAAATGAAATTCTATGAAACTTAGATAGAAGAAGTTAGTTATTTTACAATCGTTTTGTGATATATATTTTGGCAAGTTCACGAAGTAGATACATTCGTATCATTCGCTTCCGAAAGGAATTTCACAAGAAGCGCATATTTTGTAATCAATAAAAATGTAAAATAATACCGTCGTCGCAGACGGCGATAGCGAAATAAAAACATTATAAAAATTGCTTAGTGCAAAGTCCGTAACAAACGTAACGTGATCAAAATCCTTCTTGAAAGAAATTTCGCTGCATCTTTTCAGTTTGTGGAGTGGAGACCTTTACGAATTATTATAGTTTCAGATCTGGCACTCACCGCCCCATGCCAATCCCAACCCCAACCGGAGGGGGTTGGCCGCCTTGCAGTTCACGGGCGAGTTGGAGTATCGAAACAAAAAGGTCGCGCGCACTCAGTGGTACATCGTACAACGCAATGATATTTTAGTAAAGGTGACGTATATTCATACTGTTCGGTGTTCAAAGTTTATTCCTTTTTAATGCTGGCAGGCAAGCATTTTACTACTACTACGCGATTGTGTTCTTTTTTTTAAACAAATTACGACAATTGTTTTAATTTGACGGCCTCAGTTTCTGCGCGCTAGTGCGACATCTACCTCACTTTATATACCTATTATATTTACATATATACATCATTGGTACTACGCATCCTAGTCGCCCACAGTAACCATAGAAGCTTCGCGCACATTTTACTAGTGAATGAAGCAGTAGGCATTTCAAACGCAACGATTATATTATGAAGAGCGTCGGTAGTCTAGTGGCTGCCGCTGCCTCCCGCCCGGGAGACGCAGGTTCGATCCCAACCACGTACCAATGTATTTTCGAATTTCAAATTCATATGTACTGTAGCAGCTGTAGACACTTTAGCTACGGCTCATTACTTAATAAAACGCAATGTTTATAAATACTTCTACTATATTCAATTTTACAACTTTTGCACTGGGAAATAATACTATCGTCCGCACACGACGGCGGACGGCAGGTAAGCACGTCAAAACTCCCTGGCCAAACTCGAAGTTTTTATCGTTCTCTTTTTAAATTAGGTAGTTAAAAAGAGAACGCATATATTCTAAAAAGAATCACATTGCCAGCACCAAACTACATGGCACATAGACCAACGAAGCCCGATGCTACAGTCTTCGATCACAGAAGGGACCAGTACGTTTATTCGACGCTCTTACGGTGAAGGAAAACATCGTGTTGAAACCTGCACACACTCCTGCGAAGAAATTCAGAGATTGTGTGTGAAACCGACCAACCCGCACTGGGCTAGCGTGGTTGACTAAAGCCTAATCGCCCTAATTCAGGGTAGGCTCGAGCCCCTTGGTAAGAACGTATAAGAGCTGTTGATGATGATTATATAGAGTGGCCGAGATGAGACCCTGTATTAAAGAACAAAGAGAACCCGGTAATTTAAAATGACCGTGTTTGTACGACATTAGATTTTATCACCAACATTATAGCCCTTAACACTCTTAGTGTACAACATTAAGTGATTACAATCAAAATAAAGCCCAGTTTCAACCCTTATTACCCACTTACTTACCCACGCATAGCCTCAGAAGTGAACAGTTTAAACCAACTTAGGTACACCAAAGCTAACATTTTAACGTCTATTGCTTTAATTTTATTAACTTGTAAATTTTTAATAGTAAAGTAATCACTAACAAACAAATTCTTGTTTTGAATAATGATAGAACGATGAAGCGGCTCAGTTAGTAAATAGCCTTTTTCAACTATATTTATGCCAAACAGGATCGTTAAGATTTTGATGTGTGAAAAAAAAACAAACAGGTACATGACGATCAAACATGTAGGTATGTACCTAACTATAATAGTAAAGATTACCTGGATAAATAAGGTTGTATATTGATAATCATAATATATAAAAGAAAAAAAAAACAAATAATTTTATAATAATAATAAATATAAATAATGTATATTAGTTATATTTATTGGTCGACTAACTAGCACTGGGCCAGCGTGGTCGACTAAGGCCTAATCGCCCTAATTCAGGATAGGCTCGAGCCCCTCGGCGGGAACGTATATGAGCTGTTGATAGATTGATGAATGTAAATTATATTATTTGTTCTCTTTAATCAGCATGTTGTCGCTTTTTTTAAATAATTAATTTAAAAAATACCGTATATTTGTCTGTTCACTACAATATTTCACGTAACTATAAAAATTTCACTGACTCATGAATTATTTATTAATGTTGGTCAAAGTGTTATCCCAAAGAAAAGAAAATAAGACGAAAGTGCGGAAAAACAAGGTACATAGCAACGAATTATCTAAAGTCAGTTCGTTGATGTATAGTAAATAGTCTAGCATATCACACGTTGCTTAATCTTAATCTTACAAGTCCTTCTTTACATGGAGGTAAAATGATTTCAAGGGTCTGGGTCCTTTCGGTCCTAAATTCCTTCCTAGGAATTTGAAGGGATCAAAGCAGGACGCTCAAACACCTGGATGCGAACATCATGAAGCTAAATATGCTTAGGACGGGACGGTAAAGAACGTGGACATGTGTGAATGAATGAATGAATGAATGAATGAAGTATACTTTATTGTACACAGACAGAAACATACAGATGATGATGATCTATGTGTATGATTTAGATACAATTTTGTGTAGCTCTCAGGCAACTCGAGCTCATCATCAACAGCTCATATATGTCCCCACTGAGAGGCTCCAGGCTACCCTGAATTAGGGCGATTGGGCATTAGTCGATCACGCTGGCCCAGTGCGGGTTAGTCGACTTCACACACAACCTTTGAATTTCTTCGCTGGAGTGTGCAGGCACGATGTTTTCCTTCACCTTAACAGCGTCGACGTATATATGAATTCGAAATTTGAAAACACATTGGTGCGTGTGGGGATCGACCCGTGTCTCCCGGACAGGAGGCAGCGGCCCTAGCCGCTAGACCACCGAGGCGACGTTTTAAAATACCATTTTGCAAAATCATATTACCACTCTGGTCGAGGTGGCATTTCCCGAGACGGAGATGTTGTAAATGAGGTTCTGTTGGGCGCGGACGCACATCAGATGGAAAAATGAATTTTTGATGGAAGCCGTCGGATGACGACGACGACGGTACGACGCGACGTGGACTGTTTGTTATATTATAACTTTCAAGGGCGGGCCCGAAATTAAAAACAAACATTTTTGGAACGCACAAGTTACGGTAAAAGAGTTTAGAGTCGTGCGATTGTGTTGGAAGTTACCCTTGTTTCTCCGCTGGCAGAGGATACAAACTTACTACACAAGGGTAGTAGCATGTTTTTTCCTTTACAGATAAGTTTATGATTTCTTTTGACTTCAGTCTTTACCAACTATTCTAGTTTACGCATTTAGTGCCCAATGTAGGTTTTTTTAAATTCCGGTTGTCCTCATATCTAATGTGGTGTCACCACGAAGTCTTCTTCATCGTATCAATGGTGTAACGTCTAGAACCACGTGGAATGAGAGGTCAAATCAGAGAACCATAAACAACGGGCAACCGACAACTTGTGAAATCGTACAAAAAATCAAGCGTGCGTTACTCGTAGCAAGTCCTGCATACACAACAATAGACATATTTCGGTAAGTTTAAATTATTTACATAAACTATAGTCCCAGCAAATAAGATAAAAGTATGTACATAATGTTCTCATTTCCACCCAACGCTCATTGCATGAATCTTAACGGTTTCCGAGCAAGTTAAGTTGTCTGACGCTCCAAATCAAATAATCGACAAATTGGACACAGAAATATCGCAAAATTGGCTTACTGACATCTGCCGTTGGAAAATAAAACTTATATTCAATAGTTTACTGGATATTTTTCTTGGTACAAGTGTCTGGATCCGCTAGAATGGTAAGGAGTACTAGAAATCCATTTCTTCGTCGGCTGGAGGCTGTCAATAGCAAAACTAAACATAAAAGTGTACTTATAGGATTCACACTTTCGATAAATTTACGCGATATAAGTACCACAAAACATTGATTATTACATTTGTTATTGATTCATATTAATTCATAATACCCCCGTGACCCCCTTTTTTTCCCTTTGAAAGTAAACGCCACCTTTCGATATGAAATGTAAAAGATTAGATAAAACACGAATAAATCTAATAGATCAAAATAGCATTCAAAAATCCGAAAGTCGCAGATTTTCATCTGACATTTGTAGTATTTTGAGTAGAAACTACAGCAAAATGCACATTTTTTTAAATCGCTAAATTTCCCTGCCGCGAGGTTCATTATAAATCGCGGTAAGTAAGTGCCTACTTACAGCCCGCAGCAGAGCATAAGTATACTCCCACAAATACTAGAGGACTGCTACCAGCAATCCAACGTTACTAGGTCTGTTTACTCATTAGTACATTATTATACGAGGGGTCAAGTTAACATAGTGAAGCATAAATTGTACCTGCATTTTTTTTATTAATTAAATCTTGGGCTATTTTTTTTGAGTTGACATTTTTTTATTAGTATATTTTTAAATAAAATATATTTTTTTTTATATACCGGATTACTTTTGTGTAGCTGCACTCTTAAGTATTTTACTTTTTAGGGTTCCGTAGCCAAATGGCAAAAAACGGAACCCTTATGGATTCGTCATGTCTGTCTTTCTGTCCGTCCGTATGTCACAGCCACTTTTTTCGGAAACTATAAGAACTATACTGTTGAAACTTGGCAAGTAGATGTATTCTGTGAACCGCATTAAGATTTTCATACAAAAATTGAAAAAAAAAACAATAAATTTTGGGGGTTCCCCATACATAGAACTGAAACTCAAATTTTTTTTTTTTCCTCAAACCCATACGTGTGGGGTGTCTATGGATAGATCTTCAAAAATGATATTGAGGTTTCTAATACCATTTTTGTTTTGCGCGAGAGACACTTCCAAAGTGGTAAAATGTGTGTCCCCCCCCTGTAACTTCTAAAATAAGAGAATGATAAAACTAAAAAAATATATGATGTACATTACCATGGAAACTTCCAACGAAAATTGGTTTGAACGAGATCCAGTAAGTAGTTTTTTTTTAATACGTCATAAATCGTTAATCGTAAACCGCGGCTACTATCTAGTCGTTACACGAGCTAAGTCAGTGGCCTTTGGAAACATCAATCAAAGTTACAACGAACTACAAGAACTTTTATGTTACTTGCTGCTACGGAACCCTTCATGGGCGAGTCCAACTCGCACTTGGCCGCTTTTTTTGTAATGAGTTAACAAAAGGAAGTCCTTCAAAGATAAAATAACAGAATAGATAGATAGATAAGAGACTACGCACCACAAGTTTTTTTTGTCATAAATATAGATTAACCAATGATGTTACAAGTAAAAAGGCGTAGATAGGTCACTTACAAGGCAAACGGTGTTTTAACATGGCACAAAACTTACACAAGGACGGCAAGTCTGAGCTTAAGTGCGAAAAAGAGACAAAGCGACGCGTGACTAAGTTCAGGTTGGCTAATTAGCCAACTTTTGGTGTGCCGCTTTTTGAGCGCGTATGACTTATCTACGCTTTTTTATCTAGTATATCAATGAAATTAACCTATCTGGTTCACAATATAGTAGTTATCAACATAATAATACAATCAATTTCGTTATTTGTTCGTTAACCCTGTTCAATTATTATAAGTAGCGGTCCATCCAAGAACAATAAAAATATAGAAAGGAATGATATGTGAAAGTCCACCTCCAACAAATATCATTGCCTCCAACCCCATTCTCACACAAACGCCACTATAATTCAACTGGTAAAACATCCCATTCATTCCCCTTAGCAAATGGCCACAAGTTGGAAAGTTTTATTTATGTGAAGGGAGCAAATCACTTAGTTATATAATATAATTGGGGGGAAAACTTCACCGCCAACTTATTAAAATAAAATAATAAAAAAATAAAAATTGAATTTATTACACTCCACAAACAAACAAACAATAAAACATAGTAAACTTAACTACTGCACAATTAATACATTGCAAGATTGTTTGTGGGGCATCTGGATCCTAAACTAAGCCAAGGCCTGTATCTTAGGACTCCAGGTCCCCCTCTCAATCATCAATACAGTGCAACTTAGCTAAAATAAATTGTGTGGTCACACGACATTTACGGGATCAATTCATAACCTATTTTTGTCTACTTTAAGTGATATTTCGACTTATTGAATACGTTCGAGATGGTATTTTGCCATATTGAAGTGGTCGAGATTTTGACGCCCATTACGGAGGTTCCGGGTTCGATTCCCGGTGGGGACACTGTCAATCAAAAATCTCTTTGTGAGTCTATCCCCAGTTTGGTTAGGACATTGCTGGTCGAATCACCAGATTGTTTGAAAAGAAAGATGATTCCGTGCTTCGGAAGGCACGTTGAGCCGTTGGTCCTTACACGTCTAGTCTTATCTAGTCGTTACACGAGCCAAGTCAGTGGCCTTTGGCGGATCTTTAACACTGACACCGGGGTTTGTGAGGTCGGTTGTCGACCTAACAACCCACACGATGATGATGATGATGATTGAATTAGTTTATGAGTCGTGTCTATGCAGACGGTATGTAGGTTTTAACTGCAAATTTTGCGCATATTGGAAGTTTTTGATCTGGCCGTTTTTTGGCTGAATGATAACCCACAGATGTTAACTTGGCACCTTGTAAGTTATAATAGTGATCATCTGCCTGCAAAATCCCAAGAAATCGAATTTTCTAATAGGTAAATAAAGTCGTTTAAAAACATCTACACCACAAAAACAGAATGTACATATTTCCATTTTCATATTAAGTCAGATTATGCAAAGAGATTAAATGTAGATTTTTACTTATTAAAACTACTCATTACCAGTGCCTATAATACCTATACCTGTTTTCACAGTGATCTGTTTTCACAAAGCTAAAAATTAACAATTACAATTTGATATATATATTGCGTGGCCGATATACTAATTTAGGATCTCATTATTTATATTATCATTATTATTACCTATAATTACTAATAATAAATCTACGTAATATGCATGAAATTGTATGTAATTTCTATTATATACGAGCATGCGACCCGTCAAGCTCCGTCCCGATTATGCGCACGGGGTTGAGATGCGGGGTGCCGGCGACTGACTCTTGCTGTCCGCTGCTGGTGAAAATGTTCGGCCCGCAGTGGCCGATTACGAGAAACAAGTGATAGGAAACATAAGAAATGACAAGGCCAATTCTATCTTCAATGAATCCGCGGGGAGAGGCAGGCAGGCGATGGGGCGCGGGGTGCGGTGCTGATGAAGTGGGCTGATTGATAATGCGGTGCTGATGACGACTTGATTGATAAGTTTCCGAAACGACAAAGAAGTTTTTTTTTTCTGTACTGTTTACTGAATGCAATAAGGAATATATATACATATTGCTAAAGACATATAGGTACATACGTGCATGCTTTGATTGATCTACTAGATATAGTATATACGAGGGCTGATTGATAAGTTTCCGAAACGACAAAGAAAAACTTTAAAAATCTATTTAAAATAAATTTATTTCTCAACGTAGTTTCCTTCTACCTCGATGCATTTAGTCCAGCGCTTCTCCAATGCCGTTACACCAGTTTGATAAAATGTTTTCTCCAACCCCTCAAAATACTCGTCCACGGCAACAATGACTTCTTCATTTGATGAAAATCTCTGGCCACCTAACCATTTCTTCAGGTTTGGGAATAAGTGGAAGTCACACGGGGCCAGATCCGGGGAATAGGGTGGATGCGGTAGCAATTCGAACCGCAATTCATGGAGTTTGGCGACTGCAACCATTGATGTGTGTGCAGGTGCGTTGTCATGGTGGAACAAAACTTTTTTCTTGGCCAAATGTGGTCTTTTTTCTGGATTTCTTCACTTAATTTTTGCAGCAAGCTTGCGTAGTACTCTCCATTTATTGTTTTTCCTTTTTGCAGATAATCCACTAAAATAATCCCTCGAGCATCCCAAAAAACAGTCGCCATCACTTTGCTGGCCGACAAAACCGTTTTTGCTTTCTTCGGCGCAGGTCTTCCGCTCTCAGTCCACTGCTTAGATTGTTCTTTTATCTCGGGAGTATAATGATGTATCCAAGTTTCATCGACTGTTACATAACGTCGCGAAAACTCGTTAGGATCTCGGTTAAACAGCGCCAAACACTCCGATGAATCGTCCACTCGACGTTGCTTTTGGTCAACAGTGAGCAAACGCGGCACCCATCGCGCGCAAATCTTTTTCATTCCCAAATGTTGGTGCAAAATATTAAAAACGCGTTCAGATGAAATGCTCACTATCTCTGCTATCTCTCGCAACTTCAAGCACCGATCATTCAATACAATTTTGTGAATTTTTTTTATCATGTCGGGATTCGTGACTTCATTTGGACGGCCAGACCTGTGGGCGTCTTCGCAGCTCTGTCTTCCACGTTTAAAATCAGTTACCCAGGTGTGAATAGTACTCAATGCAGGAGCAGAATTACCTAAAACACTGTCTAGCTTGGTTTTAATCTGGGTTGCTGTTTTCTGTTTTAAAACGTAAAACTTTATCACCGCACGAATTTCGTTTCTTTCCATTGTTAAGAAAATTTACGACAGAGAAAGTTCTACGTCCTATCAAACAAATTCCACCAGTTCGATTAAATTCAAATTTGGCGTTCTATTTTCAAAAAGATGCCAAAATATAATGTAATATTTTTTTTTTGCGTATCATTTTTTTAAGTTCGTCGTTTCGGACAGTTATCAATCAGCCCAGGTACATAGGCAGAGACCACGATTCACTTGCGACGATCCAGACATTTCTATTAATTGTAGTCTACCTTTCTAGGCTACGACTTTTGCTGAGTGAGGCCCTTTTTGTCTGGGTGTCGCAACACAGGGGCAATTTTGTAAGTATGTTGTTTTTGTATTATCATTTCATTTCTGTTGCATTATGTAATGCCATCAATTCGAAAAACAGAAGAATAAGCTTTTAAAAAACGTCAGACTCAATTTATAAAATCGAACATTTATTTGCTCCATTAAATGAAAACTGCTGACTTACAAAATTATTCACAAACACAGTAATCACAAAATTATTCATGCTAAACCCAAAGGCATATTCTACGGACAAAAAATTCAGTACAAATCCCCTGCAACCATTTCCCAGCCTCATTCCGGGCCTTCCCCTAATACGTACAAAATTACGATTTTATACGGCGATTATGAAGGAAGTAATAGCTAGGGAGCTCCTTCTGAGATCGTAACTCCTTTGGTCCCGTCGAAACCGAATGGGGTATTTATATCCAATCCTTTTTACCCCATTTTACAACCCCATTGAAACACAAACCCCTTTGTGGCGGTCGGAACTTTTCTCGCGCGTCCGTGAACGTGACTGTAAGACGAGATATCAAACGAAGATATCATTCACATAAAGCCTATCGAAATTGGTATTTGAAATGTATACGTAAATTTTTACTAAACATCATTAAAAAGCTTCTCACTAAATTACAGTGTAAATGCTACATGAACGATTACTCACACAAATTTTGCTACTGAACTGTTTATTATAAATTAGTACTACAAGTAAGACCCTGGGCCGTAATGATAAAATGGGTGTACGGTCTATTATTGAACATTATAAAATGAGATAGTTTTCAAGCAATGTAACAAACAAGAGATGATGCAATTACAGTAGGTATTTGTCAGTAAAAATAGACGTAAATCAAAATACAGATTTATTTCATATCCCTTTAACCCTCATACACGACTCACATTGAAATAACACCCCCCTGTTGCCGTAAAACATGGTTTTTACAAGATTGTGAATGGAATTGTAAGACAAACACAAAACAATGCTGTTCTTCATTTCACAGGCAACGTTGATTTGTCTAGATGTGATAAGACAGGGTTATACAAACGTGAAGCGAATGGAAGCAAATACTTCATACTCTTCAATGTCCTGCTTTAGGTATCAAAGATTTTATTTAATACTAGTATATAAAGATGCGACTAAGAAATTTTCGTTCTATGACCGTAAAAAATTGCAAAATACATATATTATATTGTTTCGGCTGTGTTGTGTCTTTTTAATAATTTTCTCTTAAAGTCATATTTTTTTAGAATATCGGTAGGTATATTTTGATAGTAAACAAACTATAGTAAGTAGAGTTTAGTCATAAAATAGCTTATGACACAAACGTATAAAGAAATGTTGTTGATGTTGATGATGACGACGTACAACAACTGTTGTTTTTTTATCAAACACACCTAAAAATCATCCAGATCAAACCAGCTCATTGCTTTAAAAAGTTAAATTCATGAGCCAGATCGCAACAGATAACACACAAAAGAAATAGACAGAGGTAGAAACGTAAAATATATCCCTCTTTTGACATCGAGGGTTAAAAACTAGATAAAAACACTCGCAAATTGACAACGCTCAATAACACAAGCTATTGGTATATAGAACGCCCTTAGGGAGCTTCCCTCGCAAACTTCAGAGCAATTTGTTGTGAGGAAACAAAGTGTACGGCTGTGTAACAAATTAAATACATCCTCTTTAGGATAACAACTACAATTTACAAATTAAGAGCAGCGTCCCAAGGGTTAGTTACATATCCAATCTCATAGTTTTTATTTGGAAATTGAAATGTTTTGTAGCTTGAACTTATGTTGATTTTAGATTTTCATGATTTTTTCACACTATTTGAAAGTTGGAAATATGTTTATCAACTTTAATCACAATATTACAATCAATATCTACTTTTTGTGAAGCTTTTATTATTAACTAAAAATAGAATTGAAATGAGACTCCAACGTTTATCACTGTAACTTCTACAAAAATATTACTGTCTTATCTATTCCGCGTTGACTTTTAGAGAAGATAAGATGGAAACTATTATATTTTTACTCTGATCTGACAGTTACCTGTTTGTTTAATCATTAACAAGTTAATTTACTTTAATTTTATTAAGATTGATAAATTTAGGTGTTCTATTATAAAATGTATATTAATGGTAATGTCTATAGCCCCTTGAACAGCGTATGGAGGAACATAAAATATGTTCCGCTATAAAGTAGCGAACGAAATTGCTTGTCAAGTCGTCGCGCCGCGGCGTGTCAGACTGGGTTAATGCCGCCCTATTTCCTATATCCGAGATGGTTTTCAGTGCTATATTCAAGTACATTAAGTATATTATACATTTGGCATTAGTCAAAGTCAAAGTCAAAGTCAAATTTTTTTATTCGAATTAAGATTTTTACAAATCATTTTTTGACGTCAAAGCTATCATGGATGGCACGTTCACTACCAGTGTACCCCCATTAAAATCGGCACAAAGAGTTCAAGAGATACGGATCTACTTTAAACACTATTTGGTAACATAGATTTATCCAGCAAGTCGAAATCTTCAATTGTAAAGCGAAGATTTCGAGTTACCGTCTCGTCTATAATCAGCGTAATGTGACATGGACGGACATCTACTACCCTGTACATACTGCGATGTTCTGATTTGATATTCCTTTACCTTGATGAGGATTTATGATAACAAACGATTTCCTAATTTTTGAGATGTGACGTATACAAACACTCGGTTACGTGGTCGCCACCCCGTTGTGATTGTGGAGTAGAAATGGCTCTACGAACAACGAGTGTTACGAGCTACGACTGCTACGAGCTACGACAGCTACGAGCTACGACTGCTACGAGCTATGATTGCTACGAGTTAAGACAGCTACGAGCTATGACTGCCACGAGCTACGACTGCTACGAGCTACGACAGCTACGAGCTACGACTGCTACGAGCTATGATTGCTACGAGTTAAGACAGCTACGAGCTATGACTGCCACCAGCTACGACTGCTACGAGCTACGACAGCTACGAGCTACGACTGCTACGAGCTATGATTGCTACGAGTTAAGACTACTATCAGCTATGACTGCCACGAGCTACGACTGCTACGAGCTACGACAGCTACGAGCTACGACTGCTACGAGCTACGAGAACTGTCAAGATCCTTGTAATATTTAAAATTATTATTTGCAGCACGCAGCACTTGCCGTAATGAAAATCTATCAACTTTATAAATTAAGCTTAATATAAAACGGATTTACAGATCGTATCCGCTTTCAAAATTGCGTACCTGCCCACGTAATTAAATTATGTTAATAAATGTATAACGTGGTATTACACATTATTTATCAAATAATATTTGATAGGAAACGCTCGTGGGAATAATTGATTAACTAAAGTTTGTTATGTTTGAAACTATTATGAACTCTCATACAGATACTTAATTAAATAACTTATGTACTTTGATGATAATTAAATATTTAAACCGTTATAAAACTCATTAAATTTTTAATCGTGAATCTAATTATACTCTGGATTGATTTTTGTTTTATTATTATTTATTGCTTTCTGATAACAATTTTTGTCATAGTGAAATTGCAATCAATACTATGATAAATAGTATTTTAGTCAATTTTATAAGATACCTAATTATTTAAGTGTTAAATGTGATGTCTGTCAAAATTAATATTAAACTGTCAAACTGGTGGTTTTCCGAATTAAATAAATAAATAATCAATTCTCTTGTACACATATTTAAATTTTAAAAATACTTTAAGAAAAATAAAGAAGTTAGAAGTGCCTAAAGCACCTAAATTCGTTAGCTACCTAAAGATTGGAATGGCATCGGGTTTGAAACCTAAAATACTGTGCATACAAAACCGGTCAACAAGAACACTAGTCCCGGGTTTTCCCAAAGGAATATCAACAGAGAACACACTTCGTACTCCGATGTGCGTGCATTTACCCGAAACGGGCGGAGTCCGTAAATTTTATTTCGACGAGGGAAAATTGAATAAAATTCGTCGTAGCCTTGTCGCAGTAATGCACATGCGCTCCCGAGGGGATAGGCAGATCCTTGAGTTTGTTTACGAACCACAAAGAAAACTATTCTAAATGGCTTTCAGATTAAGTTGTGAGATTTTTGTATTTTGTTTGTTTTTTATGTTACTAGGTTAGCAGTCAAACAAACAACGACCTGATTTATGTTGACTTCATTTAGTTAAACATACTTTAAAATATAGTAAGAACTGCAATGAACTAGTTCTTATCATCACGACCAATGAGTAAGAATCAGTTAGCTAAACTAAAAATAGAAGTCGTAAGAGGCGACTTATGGACTACACATTGAACAGGGAACGGGCAGCAGCGCTCTCTGATACAGTAACCTTTTAATCTGCGATCTCCAACCCGCCTGCCAAGCGTGGAGATTATGGCAAAACCCTCCACTTAAGTGGAGGAGGCTCATAGTCCAGCAGTGGACTGTAACGGGCCGTTAATGAAACTAAAAATAGAATAGATTCCTTTCATTAGAAACCAAAATCACTATTTCGTTTTTAAAGAAAATAAACTATTTTGTATTTGTACTTAGCGTTTATAATCACACAACACTTACCTACTCGTATGAATTATTAATTTTTGACGTCATCAAGAGAAGATGCAAGAACGGTAACAGTGACGGTTGATTAAGTTTAGCGATAAGATCGCTTGTTGATTTTACTTTAAATTGTAATTTGTTCTGTATATTTTTTTCTTGGTGTCAATAAAGTATATTTGTATTGTATTGTAAGTTCTGTTTAAAATAATGCGCGTGAGTGCTTTTTACGAAACTCATATTGCGTACTCATTCGTGTGTTATGTCGCTTAATTATAGTCTCGATTTTCTGTCCCGCTCATTTCCTGCGCCGCAAGAAAAAAGATTTTTCTAAAGATTTTTATTTGCTTCATACTCGTTTTCTAATAAAAATCGACTTTGTAACTAAAAGAAATTCTTAATTCATTGCTGTTACGCAAATATACTAAACTAGCGGCCCGCCCCGGCTTCGCGCGGGTAGATCGACGTCAAAAACAAAAATCCCATTCTTTACATTATGGACTCTTTAACTTACATACTACCTACTCAAATCAAATGAAAAATATTGTCCCGCCATTTTTCCTACTTCTATCTAACATCTACCCTACCTACACCTACCTTACACCTACCCTAAAACTGCCCTACATCTACTTTACACCTGCCCTACAACTGCCCTACACCTACCTTATACCTACTCTACTTAATATTTTTTTCCATACAAACCTTCTCCTGACAATAACGAACACATAAAAGAAAGATTTATCCAATTTGGTGCAGTCGTTTGGAAGTTATGTGCGTACTAACATTTCGGTGATTCATTTATATATATCATATACAGATAGATGAAGGAATTGTTTCGATATTCAAAGACGTTATTGGTTTTCGCCAGCGATCTTTATTGATAACCGGACTGGATTAAGAACGAACCCTTTGGGAATCCTCCGAAGGAATAATGTATCCATATTTATTTTCTTTATGTACAAGTGCGACTCTGTCCGTGTTCCTATTATCCTTTCTAAGGTCTAAATGATAGAGAAAAGCTAAGATCAATCACATACACCAACAATTGTGCCAACAATTTATAGGTAAACAAAACTGTGACTTTAACTCAAAGCTACAAAAAATCCTTTTTCAATACACCTTGCTCGAAAATTGCACTTACGAAGGCAGTGAACTGTGCGGTAAATGCGTTTTACTGCACTAATGCGATTTTATTACTTTTTTTTTTTTAATTCCTACGGTCCTCAAAATTATTATTCAGCCCGGATCATTTTGACACTAAAAAAATATTTAAATCGATTCATACAAAGAGAAAAGTATTTTATATTTTTTTATTTCAACAAATTGTATCAAGCCAGTAATATTTTAAATATAAAAATAAAATTATCTCGATTTAACAAAGAATCAATTCGTAGAGGCTGAATGTCCGCCAGTGCCTTTTCTCCGTAATTATGCTTATAAAACAGAAACATAATATCGATTTGTGGTTGGCGCCAATTTTGTGAAATTTTCATTTAATTGTTTTACATTGAATGTTGTTTTATGAGTCATTAAGTGTTGATATTTATATAGTGATAAATGTGAATAGTAAGGATGCTCAAACTGCGCACGATATATAAAGGTTAGTTTTTACAACTTCTACATGATCAATTTTACCTGTAGTATCATAGCTTTTGTAGGGGTACCTTCTTAACCATTTCAATTATTTACTATCAGTTTTCTCACAAGTGTATTGAAAAACATCGTACAACACACGGATCTTATGTTTTATAACAAACTCGTAACATTATAAACCCTCGCCTGCGGCTCGGGCTTACAAAAGTCACCTCGTTTGTAATAAGCCACCTACGATCCTTGTATCGTAATAACTATATTTTTGTCTGGACTAACCCGATAATGGATAATGATTTATATCCATTTTCTTATTAATTTAAAAAAATATACCTGGGCTGATTGATAACTGGCCGAAACGACGAACTTAAAAAAATGATACGCAAAAAAAAAAATTACATTATATTTTGGCATCTTTTTGAAAATAGAACGCCAAATTTGAATTTAATCGAACTGGTGGAATTTGTTTGATAGGACGTAGAACTTTCTCTGTCGTAAATTTTCTTAACAATGGAAAGAAACGAAATTTGTGCGATGATAAAGTTTTACGTTTTAAAACAGAAAACAGCAACCCAGATTAAAACCAAGCTAGACAGTGTTTTAGGTAATTCTGTTCCTGCATTGAGTACAATTCACACCTGGGTAACTGATTTTAAACGTGGAAGACAGAGCTGCGAAGACGCCCACAGGTCTGGCCGTCCAAATGAAGTCACGAATCCGGACATGATCAAAAAAATTCACAAAATTGTATTGAATGATCGGCGTTTGAAGTTGCGAGAGATAGCAGAGATGGTGAGCATTTCATCTGAACGCGTTTTTAATATTTTGCACCAACATTTGGGAATGAAAAAGCTTTGCGCGCGATGGGTGCCGCGTTTGCTCACTGTTGACCAAAAGCAACGTCGAGTGGACGATTCATCGGAGTGTTTGGCGCTGTTTAACCGAGATCCTAACGAGTTTTCGCGGCGTTATGTAACAGTCGATGAAACCTGGATACATCATTATACTCCCGAGACAAAAGAACAATCTAAGCAGTGGACTGAGAGCGGAAGACCTGCGCCGAAGAAAGCAAAAACGGTTTTGTCGGCCGGCAAAGTGATGGCGACTGTTTTTTGGGATGCTCGAGGGATTATTTTAGTGGATTATCTGCAAAAAGGAAAAACAATAAATGGAGAGTACTACGCAAGCTTGCTGCAAAAATTAAGTGAAGAAATCCAGAAAAAACGACCACATTTGGCCAAGAAAAAAGTTTTGTTCCACCATGACAACGCACCTGCACACACGTCAGTGGTTGCAGTCGCCAAACTCCATGAATCGCGGTTCGAATTGCTACCGCATCCACCCTATTCCCCGGATCTGGCCCCGTGTGACTTCCACTTATTCCCAAACCTGAAGAAATGGTTAGGTGGCCAGAGATTTTCATCAAATGAAGAAGTCATTGTTGCCGTGGACGAGTATTTTGAGGGGTTGGAGAAAACATTTTATCAAACTGGTGTAACGGCATTGGAGAAGCGCTGGACTAAATGCATCGAGGTAGAAGGAAACTACGTTGAGAAATAAATTTATTTAAAATAGATTTTTAAAGTTTTTCTTTGTCGTTTCGGAAACTTATCAATCAGCCCTCGTATATACTATATCTAGTAGATCAATCAAAGCATGCACGTATGTACCTATATGTCTTTAGCAATATGTATATATATTCCTTATTGCATTCAGTAAACAGTACAGAAAAAAAAAACAGCAGTAGCAAAGGTGAGCTTATCTCTAAAGAGAGATCTCTTCCAGCCAACCAATGTGTCGTGAGAGATATTATGTACTATGATATAAACTATGTTTTGAGAAACATGACAAAACGCATCTACAAAGCATTTAATATTCAAATAAAACAGATAACCAAATGTTTACTGTTCTGAGCATTTTGCAACTTTGTTCTTTGAACATTGTAGCCCAGATATTGTCTTGCTATCCGATTATTGCTTTCTGCTCATATCTTTGGTTACATAACAAATATTTAATTTATTGCACAATCGTGATCATGCCCTTGTAGAAGATTGTTTTTATCTGATCCAAATATTGTTTTATGTAAACTTCTTTTCACAAGATTTCAGTAAAATTATTACTACTCGTCAATTCTTAATTATGATGAATTTGACTATTGATACTTGCAGATCAAAGATTTGGCCTATTGATACTAGTCCCACTTAAGTATGACTTACGGGCTCGCCAAGTTCCTGTCGAAAGTCACAAAACATAACTTTAAAATAATCATTTTTCCATCTATAATATGTTACAATATACCAAATTTATTGTTTTCATAACATTTATTTTCTATTACCGTACCTGTATGGCTTTATGTGATGTAATAATGAATATTTTATACCTTGAGCAGTCAACTTCAGAAACAGTCGTAATGTTGAATAACAAGACCTATTTGAAATACAAACAATGTTGTGGTATACCCTTCGTTGTTACATTTACGTTTTTCCCTCTTAACTTTTCAATTAAAATTTACCAACACATTTACCGTTTTTAACAAAATCTTAATTAGATCATTTTTGGATTATCGGAACAGACGTAACGCCTTCTTTTGCAGCAGTACGTAATTGACCGAGCGATGTCCATCTGTCTATCTGTCTGTTTGTTCCACTCTACAGGCCGCGTTTCTCAACCGATTCTCGTGAAATTTTGTGAGCAGGTTCGATATATATAGAGAGATTTTTTGTCAAGTCACTTTTTCAAAATTTTTAAAAATTACGGATTTAACCTTTCAACCCTAGTTGAAAACGTAATAATCACAAATCAGCCATTTCGAAGAAAAAAAAAATAATGTCGAGATGTACAGCTCACAGAGCCACTAATTTTTAAAAGAAAATATAAAACCTAATGTGGCATTAAGATTATACGAATTAATATACCTTAGTTTTACGCTACCGACGTTCTAACATTGAAAAATATTTTAATTAAACCAATCATCCTATCTCTTTACAGTCGGGTAAGAATAAATTGTTTGAATGAAAACGAACTTGAACGACTACGTCAAATAACCTCGCTCCCGCCGCCATTTTGCAATGTAAATGTGTGCCTCGTGTCTGAAGATATTTCGGCGAAATCTTTTTGACATGAGAATCTTTTCACCGCGAGATGAGAACATTCCTCAAACCACGCCACGCATCCAGCTTATACCATGCCTGAAATAATATTAGGTGATTGAGCTGATATCACGGTTATGTTGGCACTTTCTTGGCCTAGTGGTGATAGTTGACTCTTTTCGATCACGAATGTTAAGCTACTGCAAATATGGCTATATCATAGATGGGTGACCGCTAGTATATTTTGGATTAAAGCGTTTTCCATACTTTGTAGTCTTTGATGCTATCATACGTTAGGTGGTGGTTAGCCTAAAAAACAGAGATGATACTGAACAAATTGTGTAACTGCTCCGCCCCTGTTGCGAAAAGTGACAAAACCTATGAATAAGTTTTTCATGAACGAAAAGCGGTATCATAGCGTTATCAAACTAATATTATAAATGTGAAAATATATTTGATGTTTGGACGTTTGGATGTTTGTTCCGCCTTCACGCATTAAGGACTCAACGGATTTGGATGAAATTTGGAATGAAGATTGTATGTAACTTGGATTAACACATAGAATACTTTTTACGGGAAAAAAAATTATTCCCACGGGAAAATCTTACATAACGCGAGCGTAGCCGCGGACGGGCCGCTAGTTCAGTATACGTTTTCTCCAATAATCATAGATCGTTGGTACATATTTCTTGTTTTGTTATATTCTGATGCAAAATCAGCTAGCCAATGAGGATCCAAAATTAAATTATATGTTTGAAAGAAACTACTCATTTTCGTGGACAAAACACGTCTGTATCCAAATCCGCTGTTTTTCATAAAATCCGTGAACACAGCTCGTTTAATGAAGGGTAGAAAAGGCTCTCAAAGTGGCTATAGTGAATTCCCAAACGAATACTGGGAGCTAACAGAATAGTGGTCAATATCTGGTGACAGCCAATCAAGTGAGCCTTGCTGACGAGCCAGTTGGCTGAATGGAATTGGTTATATTCACCCTAACCAAGCGTTTGATTTTATTGCCACCCAAATATGATGGTATTTTGAGCTAGTTGGAGGGTCTTCTGTTAAGAGTCGATTCCAGTCCAGAATTTATTAGTATTATTACGTTTTTATGTGAATGGGCATCGTGTTAAATTATGTTTTCTAGTTTAATGAAGTTTTTTTCAAATGGTTAGAAACCATCAGGTTTTGAAATTTGGGTCAGGCTTTTCAACATTTATTAAAAAAATACCTTAATTAACTAGCCGATAGCATGAAATATATATCACTTAATACTATACTAAATTATAATTTAAAAAAAAACATAATTATGGGCCAAACCCCTATGTTTTTATGATAAAAGTTGGAACTATTTTATGTTCATTTGATAAAGCGTGTAAAACGAGAAACTATAATTGAACGAGTCGTGGAAACTAATTGACTACCAGCGCAGGCCAATTAGAGTTAAGCCGAGCGTATATGCCATTGGATAGCCTATATTCCTGTATATGATATGCGATATTTCAAAGTGCTATTATTTGTATGACTACGATCGCTTAGCAAGTGGTAATAATATTGCTACGAGACGCTACGCTTGCTTACTACGACGCTTTCGTACATAAATACTGACTACGAGTATAACATATCTTCAAAAAAGTTATATAGTAAGAAGCCTTGTTGTAAAAATGGTTGTCTTGTCATAATCAGAGATGGCCCCAGTTGATAGTACTGCCTGCAAAGCACAACTTTTATGTAATGAACACATCTTTACCTTGTGTGATGTGTCTGTATGTCGTTTATCTATATAAGTATGTATTTATCTATTTAAGATTACTTCTATATATTATTATATCAGCTGTCTACCCATAAAGGCTATGAACCTAAAGGCTTTGTTTAGTTTGGGATCTAGATGGCCGTGCGTGAGATGTCCCCACATATTTATTATTATTATTATTAGATAAGTATTGAATGAATTCATTTGGATAAAATTAACCAGTATTAACGAATCTAAACACCTTTAACAAACAAAAACAAACAAACAAATCAAAACAGCAGCAAACTCTCAATTCAAGCGAGGCTTTTTTATAACTTTGGTTGAAATAAAAACATTAATAAGAACTTGAAACTTGGTATTCCGGTATATAAACAGTTGATAAATGAACAAATAACGAAAATATTCGGTTTTCTTTTTCATTTTATCTCCGAAAAGGGTTTTCTGCATTTCTATTGCTGAAGTAGCGAATTATGTTGTTGTATTAAAATCCTTACAAGTCTTTCACAGTAATATTGTAATGGGAGTTTCGATACTACTATTCTATACTTTCCACTTTTATCCTAAATAATGAAACATGATGTTATTCTTGAGAACTCCTAGTTTATATTGTAATTTTCGCGAACAAACATCAATTCCAAAACAATATAATTGCAGAGTTGTGACAAATGGTTGCGACGATGACGTCGGCGGGTCATTAATAAATCGTCGCTGTATTTCTGAAGACAACACAAAATCAAAAATAATTGCTTTCCAGTCCATTTTCCTTAAAATTTTAAATTTCGGGCAATAAATCACTGCGCAGTAGATTTGTTATAACACTAGCTTTTCGCGCGTGGCTACGCTCGCGTTTAAATGTAAGATTTTCCCGTGGGAATAAGTTTTTTTCCCGTAAAAAGTATCCTATGTGTTATTCCAGGGTATAAACTATCTTCAATCCAAGTTTTATCCAAATCCGTTTTATAGTTAAGGCGTGAAAGCGGAACAAACATCCAAATATATTTTCATATTTATAATATTAGTGAGATGTGATGTGATGGCCCAGTAGAAAGATACTGATGACAAACTCTTGGAGTTATACTTACAAAAAGAAATTACTTGAAATGAGTAGAATGATGGCAGTGTAGGTAGAGCCCAGGGCCCCGTTTCACGAAGCAACAAGTTACAATTTGACACTTATTGCGTAGCCAATTCGCCTAAACTGTATAACCCTTATCGTTTTATCTTTTTTTCTACGCAATGTACATCGAATTGTACTTGTAATTTGTAACTTGTAACTTCGTGAAACGGCCCCTAGGGCGGCTGTTCGAATCCTAACTCACACTATTGTGTTTCTGAATTTCGGATTCATTATGTACGTTTATTTGACGTTCTTATGGTGAAGGAAAACATTATGAGGCAATTTGCACACTCTAAGTTTGTGAAGTCGAACAAGTAGTTCCGCCGGGTCAGTGTAGTTGACTAAATAAATTTATAACAGTCACCCAACATCTTATTCTATTTTTGCTCTAGAATGAGTTTTTTAATGTCTTGGTTTTTATCCATCACTGTGCTAGAAAGAATTCTACCTATCACAAAAGCATTAAAAATATTTCTTCATAAAAAACTGACTTACATTCCACAAGGTGATATATGAGCTGCAATTAGATAAATCAATAACTGAGACCGCGTAATATTATATCAAAACCGAGGTCTATTAGCGTGAATAATTTATTAAGAGACGCGCATTGTGTGAGCCGAGGTACTCGTACACTGCCATAATTGATGTCGACTTCGAACCGTATGCAGAATTCTACCTATAATGCCACTTTAATTAATCTGGGTATTCCAGATGTTGCGAATATGTAAGTGCTTCAAACTAATACCGTGCTTATATTAAAAAAAACATGAAGGCGATTCTTACACTGGCACACTTTGGCCACTCCGTACAACCACCACGTTTAATAAATAGATGAAAAATTTTAAATGCGAAAAATAAATTAAATCATAAATTCCTTTATAAAAAATGTAAAAGACTCGTAAATTACTCTTTCTTTTCAACAGTACTAATGGTATGGTGCACTCTCTCGTTTAAAATATTCATTTTATCAAATTAAAACATCGCCGATACAGAAAATCTTTGGGGACCTATGCATGTGAAAAATAAAGCTGAAAGTTCACGAGTCGAGTTGTGTTAGTAGTTTTTAATTTAGTTAGATTATTCAAAGTGCTCATGTCGCAATATTCCGATTTAAATATTAATTTAATATTTCATCAACAGCTGTTTGCTACGTATGTGTAAGGACTATTGTTTAGGTTATATTATAAAAACTTCACGTCATGAAATATATGGTTACATCAATTTGTAGCTACTAGTTTTGGAGAACGAAACCATGGTTACGTAATCAGCTACCAATGAGGAATAAATGAATCGCATTTTGTTGACCGTACCCATTCGGCAAAGTTGGACTAATCCACTTAGTTACTCCAAGTGAACGAACTCCCATACGAACAGTTCATGAAATATGAAGTAGTTGTGGTGAGCAATAGAATAAATTGGTAATGAAGATAAAAAATGCATACGTATGTTTGTACGTACGTACAATTACTACATGTAGACTTTTTGTTACGGGCCGTTTTGATGTGTTTTTTCCACTTTCTATTGTTTTTGGAGCAAACTAGATGTTCGTTCAATTATAATTAATCACTTAAATTAACTAATAACATATAAGTTAGCTTATTAAACGCTCGAGAGTATTTTAGGCTTGAGCTTACCCTAAATTAGACAATTAGCTAGCCGAGTGTGAATTGGCCAACGCCTGGTGTACGAATTGTGGTCTTTGGCCTGCGTTAACGTAGCCTAGTTGGTAGTATGCCTGTCACGGATTCGAATCCCGATCAAGGCATACAATTTTATTCTGTGATGAACACTATAGGTACTTGTGTTTGCCTTATGTTTGGATATTGTTTATCTTTCATAGATATTTATTTATTTTTAGGAGAACCAACAGTTATTCTTACACATAAGTTACAAATAGGAATAGCGATTTTTGAACCAATTAAAGGTTCTCACTGATAGAAATAGAAATATCCACGTATTTTTCTATTTGTTCATGTTTATCAGTCGTCAGATTCCTGTTCTGCCTAATTTGGAATCGGATGGCCGTGTGTAAGATGACTATTTATCTTTTCATTAGATTATTTTTGTAACGTGCAGCCCTCAGCGGGACCGTATAATCAGTATAATGTACAAGAGTAAATAACGATCTAGTTACGTATGCAGGCAAATTAAACAAGCAATACGCCATACTTGATTGATTAGCGCGTCAAGAGTGATCGACGCAATACCCCGTTATTTGCTAAGCGAAATGGTCACACAATTCAAATATGGAACGAAATTGAAAAATTGAACATTACATAACGGTTTTTATTGCTGTTTCTATTGGGAAATATCACCTAGTTTCTAGAAAAGTCTTTGATGTCGCACGTCGCGGCTCTGATTGATTGCTTCTGAGCTCGAGGCGTGGGATGCAGATGATTTTTACAAAGGAATGGGCGCACGAGTGCATACTATATTCCTTTGAGCTATGTTACTTTGTATGCAATAAAAAAATACATTTCCGTACATTAAAATGGGAATTTTGCTAGTTATTCCAGAACTTTGGTAGTGCAAAATATAACGTTCTTTATCCGGAATTTTACTCTCTAAGCTTTTAACTTCATCTGTGCTTTTTTCGCACCTTTTTGAACTTTAAATAAAAATCTAAGTTAACGTTATTCATTAGTAATTAAATTATATTATATTTTTCCTTTTATTATTTATTGATAACAATAAAAATATATATAATATTGATAAGAAAAGTATTATTTTATATTTTTGTACCATTGTTTGTCTTTTGTATTCGTTTCCAATAAAGTATATTTTTTATTAAGAACCTACGAACTTTTGAACCTATGGGGGCAGGCGATCTACCGTCTAGGCTACATGGTCAACAGATATACGTTTACTGCAGGAATCAAGACTACTGTTTGCAAAAGAAATGGATCCATCCCCGAGCGCACCCGTAAGCCGATATTCCAGCTCGACTTGTTTATGCGAAACTTCAGCATTACCCGACTTTATTTGCAGATCGTAGTTGAACTAAAGCAAAGCAAAGTTTCTATGTGCTTTGTAACTAGATAATCGTTGGTTATGTTATGAGATTTATGATAAATGGGCGACAGATTGTATCTATGTTTGTTATATGAGTATCCCACCTAGCTTTTTTATCCTTTCTTATAAATATATAGTTTTTAAGTCACGTTCCTGCTCCAAAGAGGTAGAACTTTAAATAGAGATCTCTACTATTTGTGTCCAAAAGTTGCGTTAATAGTAAAAAGTTTGTTTATCTTTATCTAATGTTGAAACATGCCTATAATTATCTAAGGCCTCGTTTAAGGAGACGCGGGGCGTTGCGCGGCGCGTCGGGCGTCCCGCGAGGTGACGACGACGCCCGACTTCAAACATATTATGGGACGCCAGACGCGCCGCGCAACGCCCCGCGTCTCCCTAAACGAGGCCTAAGACGAGATATAGATCTAGGATAGGATATTTGATCTTTCTTCGGAAACTTTACTTCATCATGTGGGTTGTAAGGTCGACATCTACTAATTAAACCCATGAAACAAAAAACAAGTAGGTATCTCATCATCATCATCGTTCAAACGTACTACTATAGTTAGTGGGTTGGTTTTAGTGATCCGTGCGCCAAAAAAAACTTTTAAATGGTTGTACCAACGAATTATCCATCGTCAAGAAACGTAATAACTACGCTTCAATAAAGAATTTAAAAAAAAATCTGATAAACAAAACGTATTATAATGTTACTGAATTCTTAAATAATAAATATTTTTAGACCTAAGTACTTAGATAAAATAAAAATAAATAAATAAATATGTTGGAATATAAGTTAATTTTAGTTGCCATGCTCCTCCGGAGCGTTATATGACGGCATTGTATTAATTTTAAGCTAAAATTGTATAATGTTTGTCTGTGTCATGCAATAAACATATTTGAATTTGAATTTTAATTTGACCCCACCAAATGAATAACAAAGAAGCCGGGGAAAAAAACTATACCATACCACATTCGAATACGCGGTACAATGATGTTTTATATGACTCGATTTGGAAGAACGTCGAAAGTAAGCTTCAATGTACAGCAGTGACATCATCTGTTTGTCTGTCATCGTCTGTCAAAATTAATTGTGTGACTTAAGTGCTATGTTTTAGCGGGCTTTGCTAGGTGGTTACTCTTCTTGATTATTGTAGTTCGTTGGGTGGTACTATCGGTTACAAAATTACGCATCTGTCTCAGGTGTCTCTGTCATCGACCGTCATTTTTTTCATCATTTTTTAACTCTAAATCTTATAGTATTTGGAATAACAGGGTTAGAACAACATAATTTTATTAACAGACTGACTTGACAAGTAAATTAAAAGTTTCTTCTTTTTTCACTTGTTTTCTGCTGTTCCTGACAAGAAAAAAAAGAAAGAGACGCATTGTTTACTTCTTAAACGTAGAAGAGGTCTTAAAAAGAGTTGATTTATAGAAGTAATATTATAAAAGATCCAATACGCACTTGGCAAGCTATTTCCTCTATTTACGAGGGCTGATTGATAAGTTTCCGAAACGACAAAGAAAAACTTTAAAAATCTATTTAAAATAAATTTATTTCTCAACGTAGTTTCCTTCTACCTTGATGCATTTAGTCCAGCGCTTCTCCAATGCCGTTACACCAGTTTGATAAAATGTTTTCTCCAACCCCTCAAAATACTCGTCCACGGCAACAATGACTTCTTCATTTGATGAAAATCTCTGGCCACCTAACCATTTCTTCAGGTTTGGGAATAAGTGGAAGTCACACGGGGCCAGATCCGGGGAATAGGGTGGATGCGGTAGCAATTCGAACCGCAATTCATGGAGTTTGGCGACTGCAACCATTGACGTGTGTGCAGGTGCGTTGTCATGGTGGAACAAAACTTTTTTCTTGGCCAAATGTGGTCGTTTTTTCTGGATTTCTTCACTTAATTTTTGCAGCAAGCTTGCGTAGTACTCTCCATTTATTGTTTTTCCTTTTTGCAGATAATCCACTAAAATAATCCCTCGAGCATCCCAAAAAACAGTCGCCATCACTTTGCCGGCCGACAAAACCGTTTTTGCTTTCTTCGGCGCAGGTCTTCCGCTCTCAGTCCACTGCTTAGATTGTTCTTTTGTCTCGGGAGTATAATGATGTATCTAGGTTTCATCGACTGTTACATAACGCCGCGAAAACTCGTTAGGATCTCGGTTAAACAGCGCCAAACACTCCGATGAATCGTCCACTCGACGTTGCTTTTGGTCAACAGTGAGCAAACGCGGCACCCATCGCGCGCAAAGCTTTTTCATTCCCAAATGTTGGTGCAAAATATTAAAAACGCGTTCAGATGAAATGCTCACCATCTCTGCTATCTCTCGCAACTTTAAGCGCCGATCATTCAATACAATTTTGTGAATTTTTTTGATCATGTCCGGATTCGTGACTTCATTTGGACGGCCAGACCTGTGGGCGTCTTCGCAGCTCTGTCTTCCACGTTTAAAATCAGTTACCCAGGTGTGAATTGTACTCAATGCAGGAGCAGAATTACCTAAAACACTGTCTAGCTTGGTTTTAATCTGGGTTGCTGTTTTCTGTTTTAAAACGTAAAACTTTATCACCGCATGAATTTCGTTTCTTTCCATTGTTAAGAAAATTTACGACAGAGAAAGTTCTACGTCCTATCAAACAAATTCCACCAGTTCGATTAAATTCAAATTTGGCGTTCTATTTTCAAAAAGATGCCAAAATATAATGTAATATTTTTTTTTGCGTATCATTTTTTTAAGTTCGTCGTTTCGGCCAGTTATCAATCAGCCCAAGTATAGTTACAAAAAATAAAGAGAGGTGCTCGCATTTTGCTACGACATTTAATACCTTTGTAAATGTCACAAGCTTTGCCTGCAATTTGTAACAGAGATTTTTCGTTATGAACGTGGCCATTATTATGAATTTCTTTTTATGAAATTAGTATTTTTTTGTATTATGTCTCTATTTTCATATATTTAGTTATTCTTTTAACTAACGAGTACTCTTTTTATGTTTTTTTTTGTAATGACAGCGAAGAGAGTGATTTCGTATTCTCGCAAATAATATAAGACAATAATGTTATCTTTGTCTCTTTGTAGTGGATAATGTACAAAGAATTCTAGTAAAGACACATATATTTTTTTTTACTAATTAGGTATCTATTAAGTACCAATGTTTATTATTTTTTAGCACTATAACAAAGACTCTAATGCCACTCTAGATTTAGCACTATAGCAAAATCGGGGGTCAAAAGTCTTCACTAAAAGACTGAGTAGGAGCCACTTGACGAAGCTCAAAAACTCGGAAGGCAGAATCGTCACATCAGTTCCGGAAATCTTCGCCGAGGTTGAAAACTTTTATGGCCGTCTATATGCCTCGCATGCCCCAAAGCCTCCGCCTGACGCGAACGACCCAAGAGCCACACTGACACGCCACTTCACTGAAGATCTCCCGGACGTAGACGAAGATGAAATTGAGAGGGCTCTCAAACAGCTTAAAAATGGGAAGGCTCCTGGCGAAGATGGAATCACTTCCGAGCTTCTCAGAACAGGAGGTACTCCAGTACTGTGAAAATTAAAGGAGCTATTTAATTCCGTCATAGCCAATGGAACTACCCCGAAGGCGTGGAGTGAGAGCGTGGTGGCGCTGTTTTTCAAGAAAGGAGATAAAACTCTCCTGAAAAACTTCATACCAATCGCGCTCTTAAGCCACGTCTGTAAGCTGTTTTCTAGAGTCCTCAAAAACCGTCTCGCCGCAAGATTTGACGCCTTCCAGCCTCCGGAGCAGGCTGGGTTTCAAAAAGGTTTCAGTACCGTAGACCACATCCAACAGTGAGACAGGTTATACAGAAGTCGCAAGAGTATAATCAGCCGCTGTGTCTAGCATTTGTGGACTACGAGAAAGCCTTTGACTCCATCGAGACCTGGGCTGTTCTGGAATCTTTGCAGCGATGCCAAGTCGATTGGCGGTACGTGGAGGTACTGAGAAGCCTGTATAGTATGGCGTCGATGTCCGTCCAAGTACAGAATCATAAGACAAAACCCATCCAGTAGCTCAGAGGAGTGAGACAGGGGGATGTCATCTCTCCGAAACTGTTCTCCAACGCACTGGAGGATGTCTTCAAAACCCTAGACTGGAACGGATTGGGCATCAACATTAATGGCGAATATCTCAGCCACCTCCGCTTTGCCGACGACATAGTCATAATGGCTGAATCGTTGCAGGATCTGCAAAAAATGCTGCACAGTCTCAACGCTGCCTCACTGTCAGTCGGTCTCCGAGTGAACTTGGACAAGACTAAGGTCATGTTCAACGAACTAATCACTCCGGAACCGATCTCGATCAATGGCGAAGTGCTCGAAGTTGTCCAAGAATATGTCTACCTCGGGCAGACATTGCAGTTGGGTAGAGACAACTTTGAGCGTGAAATCGCAAGAAGAGTACAGTTGGGCTGGGCAGCATTCGGAAAACTGCATCATATCTTTTCGTCGCCGCTACCGCAATGCCTGAAAAGTAGGGTTTATAACCAGTGTGTCCTACCCGTTTTGACATACGGAGCCGAGATGTGGAACATGACGGTGAAGCTGGCCCACCGGCTACATGTCACTCAGCGAGCTATGGAAAGATCTATGCTTGGTATTTCGCTACGGAAACGAAATCATCCGGCAGAGGACCAAGGTGGTGGATATTGTCCAGAAATGTAGCAAGCTGAAGTGGCAGTGGGCTGGCCACGTCTGTCGCAGAACCGATGAGCGTTGGAGCAGACGGGTTCTCGAATGGAGACCGCGTCTCGGGAAACGTAGTGTGGGTATGGAGTATCCTCCATAGTAGATTTTTTCTAGAATAAGTCTTTGTTATCAATCAATCAATCAATCAGCCTATTGCAGTCCACTGCTGGACGTAGGCCTCCCAAGGGTACGCCAAAGCGCACGATCATCCGCTTTCCTCATCCAGCCACGACCAGCAACCTTCTTCAGGTCATCAGTCCACCTAGCAGGGGATTTTTTCTAGAATAAGTCTATCGACAACCGATTTCTCAAGCTCGGGGGTCAAAATCAATGATCCTAATTATTACGCATTATCGATTTTCTGTGTTTACAATAAAGGTCTGAAAGGCATACTTAAATAGAGAGTTATGCAACATTCCGCCCGCAACTTCGCCCGCGTAGTTTTCGTTTCAAACGATAGAGTTTCATGTATACTTTAACCCCCTCTTTTCTCCCTAAGGAAGGAAATATTTTTTTAGTTTGAGCCTACGTCTCCTAAAAACAACCTACTGTCACTTTCTAGACCCTGTAGTTTTGACTCTGCGTTGATTTATTAGCCAGACAATCAGTTTCTTCTTTTATATAATATACCTAAAGACAGATAAATAACTTCTGATAAATATACTTTGTGTTTACAGTAAAATAGTACTGTGATCCATAGTAGATAGAAAATTTATAGATCTGAGTTTCAAAAAAAAATTCTTACATAAATTAATTTCAACCTTCAAACATTAAGTACACAAACCAAGTGTTCTTAATATTAATTTCGGGCAAAACTCATACAAAGTCTCGTTTCTGGAAATAATAAGAAATTTAATTGTCTATCATTTTGTTTTCATGCTGTTATCTTGGTATAAAACTCACTTTAGATAAGGAACTGTGTAATAAAGATATTAAAATATTATTTTATGACTAAAATACTGTTAACTATACTGTTAACGAACACAAAGCGATGTTGACATGTAAATAGTATTGAGAAAAAAAAATGAAGGTATAATTGATAGAAAAACTATAGATTTGATCCATTGAAGTATAATGTACTACGTACTAGAAAAGACGCTGCCTACAAAATCTGTGCAACAAGCGCGGCAGTGCGGGGCGTGCGGGGGCCGGCTAATAAGTCATAGATGCGAGGTCACCGTCATAGACGCGACACTTTGTTTATATTCTGCCTATTCAATTGGGTGGGAACATTTAAAGATGTCTGACAAATAAATTTAATTATAATATTTATTTTAGTTATAAGTACTGAATTTACTCTGCGAAACAAACAATATTCGATGAACTTTATCAATTTTTCCCTATCTTTACGGCCCAGACGTGGAAACCTTGAAGTAATACAATGTTATAAAATATCTCGTAATAAATAAATAATATCTACTTGTACAAACAATCAATCAATGAAAACGATCAATCAAAAAATAACAATTGTTTTTTATCTTTCTTGATTTACTACTAATTTTATTACTAAATAATGTGTAAGATTATGATTATCCACTGTAAAAGATATTATTATGATCTACTCTTGTTACACACCCAAATGTCACATCTTAATTGTTTCATCTATGATAAATGACGCAACATGGCGTCCGCTAAATATTTTGCTCGAATTAAGTTTAAAAATGATTATCTAGTTTTTCACCGATGGAAAGTTGTTCCTTTGCACTTTGCCGTATTACTAGAATTATTAGTGCACACGAGGGCATATTTGATGATTTTTCACGTTTTTTCGCTTTAAAACAAACAAGAGTGAAGCGCTCAAGAGCTAGTAAGTAACTGAGTGAACTGTGGCCAGCTGGCCACAGTTGAACGGATCGCTTGAGATGGGGCGGTGTCTTCTCTATACGTAGTAATAATAGCTCAATGATTTGATCGTAATATTTCTGAAATCTTTAAAAACTTTGAGCCTCATCAAAGTATTAATAAAATATGAAATATTATTTTTTCTCACTAGGTAATAAATAGAATGTCACATTGAGATAGGGTAGAGATATGACAAGGTAAACATGGCACGTTTAAACGGACGAGGGTCACTCGGTTCGCGATAAATTGACACAAAAGATGAATATACTGCCTACGTCCAACTCCTGCGCCTTGAAAATGTTTCTTTTTTATGTTGTGAAGTTATTAATATAGAACGAGGGATATAAAGTATGTCAACATATTTCTTTATTACGCTGCTTTTGGAACTACTCACCACGACATAAATAGTTTGACTTAACTTATTTTTACTCATGTTCTTTGGTTGGTTATTTACAGAATTAATGTGCAGAAATTCTTGACGTCATTATTATAAAAACTAAAATAAATAAAAGATTTTTACCGGCAGGTTGGGGTGTAGCGTACACATGCTAGTTGGTCAGGGAGAGGGTTGAAATGATACAACTTGTTGTTGCGAGTGAGAGTGAGTGATCAAAATGTTCGTCTATTTATACAATTTTAACCTTTAATTAAATATGCAATTACCCACAAAATAACTGAGATGTAGGGATACCTACAGATTTGATTCAATCTCAAACATTTTATCTCAAAATCATGCATTAGGCACTGGGTCCCGATTGTAGAATAGAATCCTACAGCTATTATACAAATCTGTAATTTTACTAGCTTAATAAAAACATTATACTCGTATCATCAAACTAGATTTCTGACATTGTCTTTTTAAAATTTAACCGTCACTTCACTTCGTCGCTCACAAGTTTAAATACAACTTATTGAAGGTGTTTTTAATATATTTATACAATGGGTAATAGTATTCTTTTGTTTTAAATAATTCACACAAGCGGCGGGGGGAATTATTTAAGTCCAAATCACTTATTTCACTGGCTAGACTCAAACGTTGTACTGTAAAATCGTTTTATGTTATTAAATAAAAATTTATGTTATTAGTCCATTGTAAGTCATTTGTAAGTCATCAGTAAGTCATTTGTAAGTCAGTTGTAAGTCAACATAACTCTAATTTTCGATTGATATCGATTTATAAATCAATGATTCTGTCTGAAGTCAAAGCATTATGATATTTCTGTGTCTGTGGTTATTGCACGTTAATAGGGACTATTGTTAGTTATTCTGTTACTACACTAACATTAAAATAATTGCTGAGTCAATTCAAGGCAATATCACAGCCATTAGGCCCCGATTAGGGCAAGGCGGGGATTCCCAAGAGTACTATATGGGGTATGTATGTTATGCCTGTTCCACTAATTTATAGGTATTAAACTTATGTATTTGAACCGATTTGGTAAGTCATGCTCTAAACCTTGATTTAAAATGTATCTATTATTTTCGTTACTCTGAGTAATGAAAGAGAAAAGAAGTTATACGAGTGACATTTTGATTTAATGATAACCTAAAATAAGGGCGTCCACTCTAAAGTTGTGCAATCGAGGCGTCCATTAGATCTAATTTCAATAATTGATAGCTTTAATATTAAAATTATCATCTTCTGTCCCTTTTTTATCTTTAAAAGGTAAAAAGGTTGGAGGAACTTATATTACGGACTAGAACGTCACTTCTTGAATTAGCTCCAGTACCTTATCAAATCGTCCTAAATTCATCATCATCATCATGTGGGTTGTAAGGTTGACAACCGACCTCACAAACCCTGGTGTCAGTGTTATAGAACCGCCAAAGGCTACTGACTTGGCTCATATAACGACTAGATAGTAGCTGGGACCAACGGCTTAACGTGCCTTCCGAAGCACAGAATCATATTTATTTTCGGACAATCAGGTGATTCAGCCTGCAATGTCCTAACCAAACTAGGGAAAGTCTCACAAAGAGGTTTTTGCTTGACAGTGTCCCCACCGGGTATCGAACCCGGAACCTCCGTAATGGACGTCGAAATCTCGGCCACGGAGGCAGTTGTCCTAAAATAGAGTTCACCCTTCAAGACGAGTAAATTTATGTACATGCATAAACCAATAATGTATTAATTCCAGACTCGACACATTCTAGAAACATGTATTTGCATCAACTTACGGCCTCTGCTTGTCGGTACCTACCCAAAAGTGGTTCTTATAAGTTAAGAATGAATAAATTAATAATGGTCAAGTTTATATCCTTTACGGGGTAAGCAAAGCTTCAAGGGATTATAATTTCAGTCAAAAGACTTCCACAGCTGGTAAAAGGCCTCCCTCAAAGCTTAGGCAAGTTATATTATTAAAATTATTACGTTTTACATTTCTGTAAAAGCTCCAAATAACAACACAAAATATGCTCTATCTATGAAAGTATATTGTCAAAACTCATCGATTATTAGGATGATGATGATGATGATGGGCCATGCGGGTGACCAATTCTTATACTATTCAAATATTCATCCAAAAGATGCTAACAATCGGCCACAACATTGCTCTCACTCAACAAGGATTCTTTGTAAAAAGGACCGTAAAGATATAAAAATGAAAGAAAAATATTTTTTTGCCAATTTTAAATTCAAATTGAAGAGTACGCTACAAAAGAGTCATCCAACAATATTATATTTTTCGGTACAAAAAAAATACTTCTCTATTTTATTTATATAACTGTATATTTCAACATAGTGGTTATATATTTTGGATTTTTAACTTTTATTGAAAATTCACCGAAACTATCATTGAACTTTTGACTTATAAAAAAAGAAAAAAAAACCGCTAAAGCATGCAAGCATGCAATTTTTATTATGAAAAGATCAAACTTATGAATTATGTTTTTCCTACAACAAAAAACAATCAATCTAACTTTAATAGTAGCAAACAGCTACGAACTACTACGAATCGTAGCAGGGCTCGTAGCTCTTGAGCACTCGTAGCTCGCTTTAATTTGTTGTTTCGTTCACTAATTACTCGGCCGATAAAGGACCAAAGCACCGGAAAGCGTCAGCAAGCGACTACAAAAGAATCACTAGAGTCGCAAGAGACTTTTATTTTTCATTTGATCGTAATTAACCGACTGCGTAGAGCTAAAAGTAAAAATAGGCCCTTATGCGAGCTTGTCTGCTCTTTGTGCCTTTAAAAATAAAAATAAAATACAGAATATGAATATATTATTCAGCTATTAAACATTAAAAGGCCTTTCAAGATATGTCTAATTTAGAAGAGAAAATTAAATTTAAATTTGATGTTTAAGATCCGAGTATCCATTTATTTATAATATTTGATGTTTTAATCATAATGTTTGATCTGAAATAATATAATTACAAGTATTGAGATTATTATCTTAAAGCGTTTTTGGTATAATCACGATATGAATATCGTGTAAATATTGACTTAGCAATATGAGCTCTCTTTTTATACATAATTAATCCGTAAATAAGTTTGTATTATTAAATACATAACTAATCCATGAAAACGCCATTTGTCCACCCACGGCTATGCTCGCATGCTTTTGACGGTTTAGTCACGAGTTAGAAATATAAATCTTCTGATGAAGTAGAACCTACATACAGCGATCCATTTGCTTTTCGTTTGGAGAATCCGGTGGGATTTTTATTACGTAAAAATCACCCAAACCAGTCCTTCTCTCTGAAGAATGGTACTTAAAATCGCGCCTTCTCGCCTTGAAAAAAAAAGATTGAAACACGTAATTTATAGCTTCTAAACGTAATTTATGCATAAATTATATAATTAATATTGTCTGACTAGGGATTGTTTGAAACAAAATTACTATTTCAACTTTCTCGATCGGGTAACGTAAGCATAAACGTAAGATAATATTTCTTACCTGATTTTTTTTTTATAAAATATCTTATAATACGGGCACTCTTTAATTAAAAACCTTATGAAGCTACCTATATAGTAGTTATTACCTTGTATTGTAGGCACAGCCGTAACTACACGTGAAAGCTTTGTCATTAGAAAGAAATTTATTGATTTGCCATGTCATTAGTTCCTGAGTAAACAATTTCATTAGGTAGAAGCATATAGTTAATAATATGAGTCAGGGAAGCAACAGATGTTGGTATTAATTTAGAAGCTTTCCGGTAAATAACAAATATAATTCCCCTTTCAATACATTTTTGTGTTTTTTTGTATTGTTCCGGTAGCTTTCCGCCCGCGACTTTGTCTATGTCATAGACTTAGATTTTTTTTTATTATATCTATGGTCTATGTAGTATTTGTCCTTTCATCGGTTTAGGACCACAATTAAAATGGCTACAATTTAAAATTATCATTTCTTAATAGGTCCACTTCTATAAATGTCTACCTCTTGAAATGTCCACTTTTTTAAATGAATTGATGACTGATTTAATAGCCACGGAGTTGTTTATTAAATTAAACCTCCCCGTTTTCCGCCCTTAGGTAAGGAATTTCCAAAAAATATTTTCTTAGTACTTGCTTACGTCTTAAAAACTATTTAGAGAAGAAATTTTAAGTTTCTAGACACATAAGTGTTTCTGCGGTCAGTTTTTCGTCAAATAACTTTTTGGTCATTTCTTTGTACGAGAACAAATCATATAATTGAAGAGTGAAATGATAGTGCTGTATTTAATCTAGTGTGAACTAATTTTATGCTTATTGTAGAAGATACATAAAATTCCTACAATACTAATAAAATAAGCACGGTCGGGTTTATGGCTCTGGTAGCTCAGCGAGTTTCAATAAAAATTCTGATTGGCTCTACAATCGATATCGATATTATGCTCTTTACTATCTCATGTCATTAGTCTTGCAATCACACTAATATTATAAATGTGAAAATATATTTAGATGTTTGGTTTTTTGTTCCGCTGCCACACCTTAACTACTGAATGGATTTGGATGAAGATAGTTTGTACCCTGGATTAACACATAGGATATTTTTTACGGGAAAAAGTCTTATTCCCACGGGAAAATCTTACACAACGCGAGCGTAGCCGCGGGCGGACAGCTAGTACAACATAACTGCAACACGATGAAAGAAATGTATTTTAAGTGAGGTGAGAGGTTGCTACAGGTTAGTTAGCTAACATGAAAAAGTTTAAGAATTTCTCACACCTAGTGAAAACTTCTATCTGGCTGTAACGCGAGTGAGCGGTAACCCTTAAGGCGGGGTTATGTGGAAATACCGCCCATAGTCGATACTTTGACGATCAAATACTAGCACTTCTACTGATGCTATAAATGTAAAAAAAAATGTGCTAACAAAATTTTTCCTTAATTAAATTTTAAATCGAGTAGAATTTTAAAATATGTTATAATAATTTAGAAATAAAAAGCACAAGATTTGAAAAAAAAGCAGCAAAAATAAATTTTGACGTCCTTGATCTCGTAACTTCAAGCGATAACCATAGTTTTTTTTTCGTTAATATAATTTGCCTATTATTGACTTAGATTTTAAATCGATTACATTTTTCATAAACTCTGCCGTTTTCTGTTAATAAGCAAAAGAGTTCAAGAAAAACGAGGTTTTCGCACGATTCCTGCGCAGTGTCGGACGTAACTACCGTGAAGCATCGCACGCTAATATGAACTTTATTTCAGTAGTGCGTCGGTTGAACTTCCAACTAAAGCGCGTTGAGTTGCTAATTTTTGACATAACCCGGCCTTAAGCCGAGTTTTCCGCAAATAGCGAGTCGTCTATTCGTATGTTTATCAGGGTGTATAGTTCCCGCAAAGGTTAACGAGCGCTTAGCTATTTGCAGAGTGAAAAAGAATATTGTCACATTCAAAGTCAGCGATTTTTTTTCCCTTAACTGGCCTAATCGTATGTGATCTGACCGTTTCGGCCATGCCAACCATTTAGACTGTTGGGCGCTGGTGCACCTGAAAATGGTTTACCAAGGTAGTATAGCGGGCGCGGACTTGCAGTAGAGCAAAAAGCTCAGACCCTTAGAAAGTTAGCGATCATATCGATATTTGTTACGTACACAACCTGTAGAAGCTTGTATTTGTAATTTTGTTTGATTTAGACGAAAAGTCAGCTTTTTTTACCAAAAATGTACTTGGCATCCTTTACCCAATATATAAAAACCATTGTGTGCCGTCATAAATGAATTCATTGACGTCACAGAAAGGTCATGTGCTAATTGCGCAACGTTATTTGATGTTAAAACCTGACTGCAAGAGGAAATTAGTAGGGTAATATCGGACAATATGAAACATAAGGTTACTGTAACGCATTTTCACCCCAATCGAACAAGTGTAGCATTCCAAATGAAGAGATGCTAGGTAATATGAGCTATGTTGAGGAAACTTTTACATCTTAAGTCTAAAAACTCAAGGTATGATATCAAGATACGCAGAATATAATAGAATAGCATGTAGTCTACTATATAGATAGAATAGAATATACCACACCGACACTTACGGCAACGACCCTGCCCTACCAAAAATGTATGACATGCGTCGACGTAGTCCTCTTGTTGCACGCCTCATACATCTAAGCCTCATACCTTTATTTTTATATTTCATTTAATCAACGTTTATGAAAAATACCTGGCACATACATAATAATGTATTTTGTATTTTGTATTATAATGTTTCTCGAGTTCTAGGGTTTTGTTTACAATGAGTTCATCTGGTTCAGATATGGAAATCACTCATTTTTCTTTAGCTGATTCGTGTTTTTATTTTTACTTTCCTTGTATTCGTAATGAAAAGCACAGTGTTTACATCTGGTTAAAGACTTATTTAGTGCCTCGAACTATTAGGACCCTCGCTACGCTCAGGCCCCAAACCGCGTCTCAGCGCTAAATGAGTTACTTTCACCCCTCGTATAACAATGTACTATTTTATCAGTAGGAATCACGGAGACAAATACAAATTTGTCTCCGTGGTAGGAATATTATAAATCTTTTGATTCTGTTAAACACCACCAAATATATTTAAGTAAAACGCCGCCGTCGAGACGAGAAAAAAAAGCACCAATTTTAAAAATAACAAACGAAGTTCTTGAATTTACAAGATAGAATTTAAAACATAAAAGTTACTCTTTTCGAAAAGTAATTCTACGAAACATTTGTTCGCTTTTAATACGAGAGAATGGGCTGATGTTAGAGAAACGCCTCCTCCTTGTGTGGTATATTTTTAGCTAAGGTAAAGAAAGTAATTTTCTAAATGTAATTTCAAGAAAAAAATATTTACTCTTATTTAAATAAGTCTTTCTTACGAGTATTAACCCCTGTGGTTTGTAATCCACTTTGGTGCTTTTTGCTAAACCGCTGAAAAGTTGTCACACTAAAATAAGAGCTTGATTTATCTACACAAACCAACAACAAAAAAGATGTAGCTTATTATGATTAATTCATTCATTCATTTATAAAAGTGAAGATAAAGCACTTAACAAAGGATCTGGACTGTATTTTCATTCTTGCAAAAAACAAGAATATAAATTGATACTCTCAATATGTAATCTTCATATCCTCTTGAATGAGATGTAATATGCAGCCAAATCTGAGGGTGTTGTTGAGTATAATCCGCCCAGGCTGTTTGACAACTACGTTACACTGGGTACGAACTACCTACTATAAATAACAACTTATTATTTTGAATCGCAGTGTAATTGAAAAACTTCCTCTATACTCCGTGTGAAAAACGACAACATATTTAATTTTTATGGACATCTTTAACCTTTCAAACTCTTATATTCTTATATTATTTCTTATTTCCTTTCTTTACATATTTCAGGATCAAGAAAATCTCATAAAATGCTTGCACAGCTGAACGGATATATTGCAAATAAAGAGCATCTCAAGCTCGAGTTCTCGTACAATAAATTCGACGTTTGCTGGGAAATATCTCCAGCTATATACACGTTTAACCGATGTTTTGCCACCGCAGAACAGTGAAAGATTTACTGAATGTGCTATAATCGGTACTGGAGCAGTTTAGCTACCGAGACAGCTTCAGAGATTTCAGTTTCAGATTTCATGAAATCGCTACAAGAAAACGCATTTAGCGATGTGTATTGTGTTATATAAACTTGAGTATGTAACGCTTTTACTTCATATTTAATATTGTCTATCTAGGTAAAATTTTATACAACGGAGTTAGTTAAGACATAACACATAACTAAACTTTATCTTAATGTCCTTTATTATGGAACCAATGTAGGTTATAATGAGGAATATGCACATTTTTTTTTAAATTCATTAATCGAAATATTTAAAGTTCCAGATAAATACATTAAAAATATTTTTTCAAATATCTTGCTCAGAAACAAGGTTATAAGGCTTCAAAGTTCATGGTTTGACAGAGAGGTTCGACGTGACATGTGACGTCATATTATGTCATATTATATCATGTTACATCCGCGATAGAAAATTTTGTTTTCGCAAGAGGGACAGATATATTTGTTTAATAATGTTGTATCTAGTTTATTTTTCGATCAGTTTCGATTCTGTTTTGACTGTCAGTATTCTATTTTTGTATACTTTCAGATGAACTATGAAAAATACTAATATATTTTTTATGCATATTCCCTATTTTTAGGAAGATTTAAGTTAAATATCCTGTATTTCATGCTCATTAAGTATCTGAGCTGAAGACTCAACTGATACTCAAACAAACTGCCAGTATAGTTGAAGTTCTAACTAAAATATCGCAGTTCACTAAGTTGTAGTCTGTTGCTAACACATCGCTTACGTCACGCCTTTACTACGTTTTGGCAAGTTGCCAAATATCGTACTCACCAGCTGAAATCTAACAAGTGGTAGACTTGTCTCTTTCTTTGAATGGAAAATTTTGTTTAGTAATGTTATGTGAACCAGGAAATTTAAAAAAGAAACTGCTGTATTATGGTATTATTTAATCATGATGACCTTCTGCAATGATATTTTTGATCAAAGACGATTTACCTCCTCATTATGTTAACATGAGATTACACTGAGGTGCATCATACGCATCTTCTAGGCAAGCCCTAACTGGACATAAGCCAAAACATTAAATCCAGAGAAAAGGACAGAAACCAAAATGTTTGAACTCTGGGCTACAATATGAACATAAAAATATTATTATAATATTGACTGTTTTGAGTTGTCTGTTATAAGGATATCACATAAATGTTGGAATTTTAGTATCAAAGTTCTTATTACTTTCGTCAGAATGTATTTGGCAACACTAGTTTTGGCGTTATAAATCTATTGAAAGTCTTACAAAACATTATTTTTTTACATTTATTTTGATACTCACATATAGGCGGCTAAATTCATTATATATTATTTCAAAATATTTCGTGATTTTATTTTATTTGTTGAGGCTGTTCAAGGCAAAGCCCATTTTGGTTGCTCCCCTTTACGTGTTTAGTATCTATAGAAAAGCACGATCAACAAAGATTAGCAAAAAGTCCTTTACCCTAAACCTAAACTCTAAATTGATAACCTAACCTCTGTATAAAGTTCTCAGCTTTCCCAACTCCATAAATAAATTAAAGTCGTTGAAGTAATATAGTCTGAACATTTATGTCAGAATATTCTATTGTTATTCGTAAACCTCAACATATATTCTTGTACACCCAGCCTAATGTAGTTCTCACAAATTTCTAGAAACAATATTAGAACAGAAACGTAGAAACATTTCTTCATGAGATATAATTTACCCTAATGAAGATAATTTTAATAAAATATTATGTGCATGATACAAGAGAGACTTCTATATAATTTAAAAGAGATAATAAGTTTTTTTTTGTTATACAAAGGCTTAGATTAGACTGATACAATTTGAAAACCCCTAGGCAGGTAAGTACGTCCTTACAGACTAGAATAAAGACTTCTCAGTCTCCAGAGCACAATCAATACACTTTGAGCCCGTCGGCGTTTGTGTATAAATCCACTTTCACCTCACGAAATAAATATCATTACCACTGACCTGAAAATAACGGAGAGCGCCAAAAATAACCATAAAATGTACAGTACATTGCGCCCGACGTAGAGTTTCAGTGTAAAATAAATAATTCCGCTTCAGTAACAAGACAAAGAGTCAAATGTTACACAAAGTAGAACAGATGTTGCAATAAAACGATTACATGGAAAACACGAAGAATTTTATATCAGTGATTTAGAAAACATCTGTTTCAGAAATGGACGAAGTTGATCTTAAACATAATTTTGATTATTCCGCTTTAAATAAAATTGCTGTTATCAGCTCATATCCTACCCTGATTTTTTTTATTAGGTAGGATAGAAAACAGGTAATTGGTAAATCGCTCAAATCCATTACGAAATTCTTGGCCGCGACTTTACACACGTTACACAAAAACACTTCTCTGTAAAATCTCATATATCTAATTTAAGTGTACCTACATATAGTCGTATAGGTATAATATATAAAACAACGCCTAATAATATAAAATTACAGTTATAGTAAAACACACGATCACAATAACATGTATCAAGTAAAGCACAATAAGGATACAATATAAGCAATAAGAAACCATAGAAATGTTCATAAGAATCTTGTGCAAATTCCCAAAGTAAGAAGGAGGAAATTCTTCGAACCTTCTGCCCCGTGGGGACTACGATAACTCGAGCAAAAGTGCGTACCTTCGTCCCACGATAACAAATATCTCTATAAATTCTAATAGAAGACCTTTTTTCATTTTAACAATTTGTACGTTGCTGCCTTTAAGCCTTTTCAGTTAAAGGCTCTCGCGAGATCAGAGTGAAGAGTGTCTTTTTTAAACATTTTTTTAATTATGACGTAATTGTTTTGGGCTAAGGTTTCGCGCCAAAAAATATTTGATCGTTTTTAAATTTGATTGCTTTTAATACAGAAAAACTCTAACCCATGTCATTCTTTTTCCTAAATTGCAATAATTCTCTTTTTTAGACAAAAGCGCGAACAAATAGTTTGGACGTGACCTACTAAATTATAGTAAAAAATAATAATTTTGAATTACAGAGAGATTTTGTAATCAAAACGGTCCCCATTTTAATTATTCTTGTTTCAGGATCGAAATATTGTATGCTATTTTAAAAATATTTATTTAGTTATAGATCCTTAGAATAAGTGACTGTGCAAGATAAAATTAAATTTCATTAATATCATTATCAATCTACATTAAAGGCAGTTGAAATACATCCCAAAAATATAAAATCGAGCCAACAGTAAAAAAATCAGTACCTTTTACAGAAATCTAAGCGCAAAACAAATAATTCTACGCGCGAAATTCAACCAAAAACGTAGCATGAAGAGACCATAGAGTAGATAAGTAAGGCTGCGGGTGCATTGACATAAACATTGTAGTGCAGTGCGCAACAGGGTGGCGCGAGTGTGTGCGTACCTGTGGAGACTGGGACGGGTCCGGACAGGACCGAACGCGCGCGGGCTAGCGTGCGGACTGCCGTCGGACGAGTACTCCCCGCGCCAGAGTTGCCAGCCTCTTAACTCCATTCGATACGATATTGTAAAACTATGAAGTTGTGATGACTTTGGTCGACCTTTTACAATGCTTTGGTAGGATAATTCAAAATGCGTTAGGGCCGGATTGCTGAAGATAAGTTGGTAGCAGGTTTTACACTTGCCTAAGATAGACATAACTTTAAATTTTTAATTTTGATCCAAACATATTACGGGAGGATAAAATGATGTAACTATTAGCTTGACTACGCTAGTAGTCATTGTTTTTATCAAAGAATCACCGATATTACTACTAATTATTGGATCTGAAACTCTTGTAACTTAAGATTTAGCAGATATCTCACCCAGTATCCGACTTCATATTTTCGTAAGTATACGCTGATTCTCACGTGTCTGGCAGCCCCGAGTCGTCGATCCCCCCGCACCCCGCAATCCTCCCGAAGGGTTGCCGCTCCAGTTCCAGATTTCAGGAATTTCAGCATTTGCCGAATCATACTGAAATTATGTTAACAGTTCCGCCGCTCGTGTAATTTGTGAAGCGGATACTGTGGCCGGCCGGATCGACTTAGAATGAAAACTGAATAAATTAAAACCAGGTAAGAATTTCCGAGTATTCGTAAGTATATTCTATTTTATTCGGGGCCGACAAAAGATTTCTTTCTCCGAAATGGCTACTTATTCGTATTTACTTTCAACTCAAATTACTTCGGTTTTACATTAGAAATCTGTTTATTATTTAATACTTGCTAGCTCACCAATCAGAACACATTACAATCCTATTTCTAGGCAACTTATTCAAATATCTATTTCTATAAAAATCGAATACGAACTATTTTAAAACAATAATGCAAAATCGGTCCAACCGATTTTAAATGATGCGGTTATCAACTAACATCGTTTTACTTTTATAAATATAAGGTACATATTACAAATAAAATACCTTAGCATCATATTTAATACTAAAACTTCAAACAACGTAACTTCAAAAAATTTAATTTCACCTAGTAAGACTAAACACATTGTTCGTCGTACATTACCACAACGTACTTGTACTTTATTGAATAATAACAAAGAACCTACGAATAAGGATCCTTATTCGTAGCAAAGAACAAATAACCCACATCTGATCGTTTTGTCGATTTGTTTGTACCCAAAAATCTTACAAAATATAAGCTAAATTAATCGCCTTACAAATCTGTACCTACCGTGTAAAAGCAAATACCTCAGAAATGTTACAAACTGAAGTAAATTGAGTCTGGCAACACTACTCTGCCGGCATCCAGGGCAAGGGGCCGGAAGTACCAGGCAAGGCAGCCCGAATCGGATGGACGAGTTCGCATCTTCACCGACATCTATGCTAGACTGGACTGAGTATGCTTTTGTTTTTTCAGTCGTTCTTAATTTATGCCGTATACTCTTAATGCCGTGTGGTGACGGCAGAGTAGAATACATTTGTCACCAAACCCTACTCTTCCCGTGGGTGTCGTAAGAGGCGACTTAGGGACTACACATTGAACAGGGAACGGGTAGCAGCGCTCTTTGATACAGTAACCTTTTAATCTGCGATCTCCAACCCGCCTGCCAAGCGTGGAGATTATGGCAAAACCCTCCACTTAAGTGGAGGAGGCTCATAGTCCAGCAGTGGACTGTAACGGGCCGTTGATGATGATGTTGATGACTCTTAATGTAGACAGAGCACGAGTCCCTCAAATAAAAAAAGACATTAGCAATGACGATATCGTGTTGATAGGTGTGTCTGAATGTTTTCGAGGTGATCATTTTGACTAATTCATGTCTCATTTGTTTATAACAGTAATTTTAATAAATTTGTCCTACATAATATGATGTGGACGTTCATAACTAACGACCACAGGCTGGAAGGCAAGCTGGCCAGATGACTTGGTAAAGGTTTCTTGGCGCCGGTGGATGCAAGTAGTCTATGTGCAGCAGTAGACGTCTTCCGGCTAAGACGATGATGATAACTGGTATCAGCTCCAAATTGGCCATAACCAAACGGCTTAATTTTGTACCCATCAATTTTCAATGCAGCGTCTTGTATAAATAGAAGTCAGTGTGAGAGTCCTTTCACCTCAAACCCGCAAAAAGGGCAAAAAAAAATTACATCCCGCACGTTTGATTGCTCCCCACTGACGAGTTCACCTAATGATATACAAACCCAATTGGCACTGCGGTTTATTTTATTAAGCACTCTGCACAAAATAATGTGCCTTTTACATTTTATTCGATGACTTTAAAAATTTCTGACACAAGAGCACAAATTCCTCTTTAATAATAATAATAATAAAAGACATTTAATGTAATTTTAATCTTTGTGCCACCGTCTATTTCAAGTTTTTAAAAAAATAAGATAAGAAAGCATGTTTCTATTTCTCTTTTACTACTTGTATTTCTATTTAACAACTAAATTAATGAAGCAAGGTGGGCCAATTGACATTGCAAAACTTCTTCTCATAAGGGATAAAACAACAACTCTTCTAATAGACTGTCTAGGCAAATCAGACTTTTATTATTTTATGAAAAATCAACTTATAATAAAGAAAATGGTAACGAATCGTTTGTGTAGGTATATTTCTTTGATTTTAACAATTCATATCATATCTTAAAATTTCATCGCTAATTCAGTTTATACTAATTATTTAGGGCTGTCTATTTCCTAAGTGTAAAATAATTTATTCAATATGAGAAGGTACCTGTTATTGAGCTAAAGTGTTTGTGAAAATACGATTGAACTTTGTTATTTAGGCACGTTTTCCTGTGACTTTGAACCCCAGCGAACTTTTCCAAGTACTCAGCTACGCAATGCGAATACAACATTTGTGACAGAATAATACCGACTAGGTATCACTTTTTATATTAAATTAACTGCTTAGATACATAACTTTTTAGACGAGCATACTCGATGGATCACCGACCAAAGCAAGCCTACTTTTGTACAAATAATTTAAAGATTTTTTAGATTACTCGTAAATCGAGGAAACACCACTTAGTTACGAACGATTTTTATATATCTACTAGTAAATAGAAACTTGTTATTTTGTGACTTTAACAAAATATCAACATCATCATCAACAGCTCATATACGTTCCCCACCGAGGGGCAAAATAAAACAAAATATGCTTTTCTTTTTCCCTGCGAACCTAAGTTACAGCTTGGAGTTTATCTAGTTTTAGTCTTAGTTTGCCCGGTGGGCAGGGCAGATTGCGTGGAGGACTGACAGCCGCTGGAGCAGGAATGTTCTCGAGTGGCGACCACGTACCACTATAAGACGTAGCGTGGGCAGGTGACGTCACAAGGTGAACCAACGATCTGGCGAAGTTAAGTAGGACCGGTTGTCGTGGAGATTTTTAGAGAAGGCTTTTGTCCAGCAGTGGACGTCATTCAGCTGAGCTGATGATAATGATGAAGATGATGATGATGTTGATGATGAATATAAAATATGCTATTACTGAAATTTCAGCAGCAGAAAAATGGTTTTGTCAACAATCTGAGTATAATTAATAATGAAGTAAGTATTATTACAACTTGCAATCTATACAGAACGTAAGCTACTAAGTTTGCGGTAGTGAGAGAACTGCAATCAAACTAACTAATTCGCTCAGCTTTAACAAAACTGCCTTACTTAATTTTCACTAGTTAACTTTCATAGAATCACAAAGAGCTGAAAATCAGGCCGCTCATGCGAACGACCGAAGTTTGAATGCCTTTCGTTTTCATTCGCCATTCAATTAGGAATGGAATGATACTTCTTTTGCGTTAAACGAGCCGTGACTAAGGCCTGCAAATGTGTGCATGTTTTTATAGGAATTAAAAGATTTCTACAGCAGTGATTACCTACGCATCTCTAGTCTATTGACTAATTTTTTGAGAAACATTGCAGCACGTGGGTCTCATTTGCGACGGAATCAGTACTCTACTACCGCAATGACCGGCAGTTAGCATCGAATATTTAGAAAAGCGAATGCGTCTGATATTTTGTAAGGAAGAAATTATGGAGGCTTATTATGATGAATGGTTTGGTTTTATGATTGATTACTGGATAAAAATTATCGTTAGGAATTTTAAGTCGAATAAGTATATATAGGTAAATAGACATATGTGATACGAACTCTTAGATGTTTTTAAAGCAGAAAGCTTTTTATGGGTTTGTTAATTGATCGCAATGAGTGTGGGTGTCAAATATCTTCAATATTGGCATCTGGGTGGGAAGATCGCAGCAAGAAGTCCAAGATCTTTGGGTGGGAGTGACGTATCTATCTTTAATGAAGAAAAGGCATCTACTATTATAAACTTCTTCTTGAGCGACTTCTTCTATTATACATTTCAATATTTTCTTCTTTGTGTATGTGACTTAATTATTCGTTCATATAAGTCTGAATACCTACTTAGTAACACGTAGGTGTAGCTTTGAGTGGAGAGGTATTAGATAATATTATAATCACCTCAATCAATCAATCAATCAGCCTATTGCAGACAATTGCAGTCCACTGCTGAAAGTAGGCCTCCCCAAGGGCACGCCAAAGCGCGCGATCACCAGCTTTCCTCATCCAGCCACCACAAGCGACCTTCCTCAGGTCATCAGTCCACCTGGCAGGGGGGCGTCCCACAGTACGTTTCCCGAGACGTGGTCACCATTCGAGAACCCGTCTGCTCCAACGCTCATCGGTTCTGCGATAGACCTAATAATGTATAAACATCTAATTCCACAATATCATACAGAGAGAGTAACATTCGGGCCCTTCGACCTCCGAAGTTTGAAGGTAAAGTTATTCTGCGGGAAGGAACTGGTGCGAAATACTTAACTATTCATCGCTAGAGCATAAAATATATGTTTCGATCTAGCCACATCTGTTGCTATATTATATACATTGGAGGTTAATGAAAAAAAATATATTGGAACTAGAACGCTTCAAGCGGCTGTACTTGAATGAGAGATTATATAATAAAACGTCAAAAATGATCACCTTTTGGGTACAGTCAAAATTTGGTGGACATTTACTAGAATAAACGTAAAATGAATAAAATATTAAGTGGTTTATTGAAATTAGTACTCAAAGTTTTAGTCTTTATAGACAAACGATATGCTACTTGATAGGATGGGTATTTATTTATTTATTTATTTAACCATTTATTGTACACATTAAACAACAAAATGACAATAACACAAAGAAAAACGACACAACAATTAATTAATTTTGCCTCTGAGTTTCCATCGCTTTTAGATCATGTTTTTCAATGTAGTATATGTCTACATAACGTTCTCAAACTGTACACAACCTACTGCGATAAAAAAAAACAAGAATATGTTATTACAAAATCCAAGTCATAAAGTAAGCACGTCTGAATTCATCACAATCAAAGCAATGCGTGCAGACAACAATGTTATCTAATCAAAATTCATCAACAACTCATATACGTCCCCACCGAGGGGCTCGAGCCTACTCTGAATTAGGGCGATTAGGCCTTAGTCGACCACGCTGGCCTAGTGCGTGTTGGTCGACTTCACACACAACCTTTGAATTTCTTTGTAGGAGTGTGCAGGTTGTTTTCCTCGATATTTTCCTTCACCGTAAGAGCGTCGAATAAACGTAATATGAATTCGAAATTCGAAAACACATTGGTACGTGGTGGGGATCGATCACGCGGCTCCCGGACGGGAGGCAGTGGCCCTAGCCACTAGACCACCGACGCTCGTACCACCGAATCGAAATTCACTCGGTACATAACCTTCAACAAAGAACAATAGTAACCTACCTAAACAACCAACAAAATATCACTTTCGAAGTTTACCGAATATGCCAAACACCACATGCCAGGGCGCTAATTTCCGAAACGCATTTAAGTGCATTTGCACATATAGATATCTCTGGGCGGCGGCCCTCGTAGCTCACTTCAGTTTCAAATAATTATGAGACCTGTCAATACGTTGCGTAAGCGAGATGAACCCATCACGACGTGTTCCCCGCGCCCCCGCACCTCAACTTTCTTCGTAATTAGTTTGTCAGTAAATCATACAGAATTCGGTGACCAGTGGGTGGTTGGTCCGAGCGCCAAACCAATTACTTTTGTTGTTGTTATTATTAAAGATATTATTATCAGACCAGCCCTAATTATGATTGTACCTAAACACAAGAAGAAGCTTAACCTGGTTTGTGACCTATTCATAGCACTCGCTTCTCACTCGACTGGACCAGACTGTGCCGTAGCTGTAGAATGTATCGAGTTAGTATAGGTATAACTATCTTTGTTATAATTTATACTTGCGATTCTCGGCACTTGGTGGAACTTCTTAATGATACAAACACTTGTACTCGTTCCACATACATATTTATATTTCAATGAACCTGACCGGTTCCGCTTTACAGCATCTTTAGGGTTTATAAAACTACATAATATATTACAGAAATAAATAAAATTACAACAACATTTCGCCCGTGCAATAATAATGTGAACATTAATCTGTCGGCAGTTTGATATTAGAACACAATAGATACCATCGCTAATGGCTGGTTTACACGTATTAAGTTGTCAAGTAGCAACTAAATTTTAACTAAATTTTAAGTAAGTGTTTACACGTTATTTTAGTAGTTAAGCTCTTTAGTTAGCCCAAGATGGACGATCAACAGCGAATTCAAATCTGTAATTAATATAATAAATAAAATAATAAAATATATTAAAATATTTATTTTTATATAATTAATATTATATTATTATTATTTTTATATTAATCATCAATGTTTTTATACCTATATAATAATATATATTAAAATATATCCAAAAAATAAACATAAAACACTCGCACTTAACTTCGCACTTCGCATTTAACTTAATATTAACTAAATCGCGCCTTTCCAAACGTGTCAAGTGACAGGCCACGCCCACCAACTTACCCGAAAAATAGAAAAAGTTCTAATCTACTTGTTTACTTGCACACTAAATTTTAACTTGCAACTTACTACTAAATTCGCTGTTTACACGCATTAAGTTGCTTAAAATTAAGTTAAAATTTAGTTAACTACTAAACAACTTAATACGTGTAAACCAGCCATAAGAGAATTACCCCAAAAAACCGGTCGGGTTCATTCGAATATAAATATATGGAACGAGTACAAGTGTTTGTATCATTAATAATACTATCTTTTTTGTTTCACTGTTTAGACTAAAATGCAGTAATTATCTGAAATTTAATCCAGGACGGATAATTTTCACGAATATAAAACCCATTTTTTTTTAAAAGGCGTCGATCCCGATCCGTCGAAATATGTGCTATTGTACTTTTGTGTTTGTTTTGTATGTATGTTTAGGTGAAAACCAACCTAATTGTATTTGAATGCAGGAATAGCAGCTTAAGGTGAGCTATAATTTAGTTTGGTCCATAGTACATAATACACAACGAAAACCAACCCGCCGTGAAATAATAAGCCTTCCACGAGAGTTTCAACCAAAAACTATTTTCACATGCTAATAAATTCATAACTCAGAAAAACAAAACGACCCAGACTCGAGATCTTAATAGGCAATATGATTACTTTACTTTACAAGAGCTGCAAAATATCTCGGAGAGAATTGTAAATATTAAATATTTCAGATATTTTATTAAGTACCGCTTAAATATTGGGGAGCTTTGCGGGTAGTGAATTTATTTGTTGCCTTCACTTAAAAATATGTTTTACATATTAGAGTCAATATAGAAATATTTTTATTTCATAAGTATTTTTAATATAACACGTGTTACAGTTTATGCAGTTTATACATCGAACTAGAATGATAATGTGCAACGACATAATAATAGTCTTTTTAATTTACTATTCAGGGTCTTATAAGAGCGTCGGTGGTCTAGTGGTTAGGGCCGCCGCCTCCCGTCCGGGAGACGCGGGTTTGATCCCCACCGCGTGCCAATGTGTTTTTGAATTTCGAATTCATATGTACGTTTATTCGACGCTCTTACGGTGAAGGAAAACATCGTGATGAAACCTGCACACTCCTGCGAAGAAATTCAAAGGTTGTGTGTGAAGTCGGCCAACCCGCACTGGGTAGTCCAACGTGGTCGACTAAGGCCTAATCGCCCTAATTCAGGGTAGGGTCGAGCCTCTCGGTGGGGACGTATATGAGCTGTTGCTGTTGATTCGGGGTCTTCTTATATTCTTAACAAGAGGGACCGTCCGTACGACATTGATGTGGATTTTTTTTCTTATTAAATCTTAACTAGCTGTGCGACCGCGGCTGCGCTCGCTTTTAAAAGATTTTCCCGCAGGAATAAGGGTTTTTCCCGTAAAAAGTATCCAGGATAAAAATTATCTACATTCCAAACATCCAAATCCGATATATACTGATCGGACAATAAAGTACTGAATTTAGGCGTGTAAGCGGAACCATCCAAACATACTTTCACATTTATAATTTTAGTGTGATGTGATATTATGTCTGTTTAGAGCAAATACAAACTAATGAGCCGATTAATGATGTAGAAACACAAAAGCCAGGTAGAGAGAGATAATGTTATTAATACACAGCACAAGCACTTGTCGAGCAAACAAAGTTCAGTTGTTCGCATAACCTTGTTAATATTATGATTGTTGGGAGGATATTAGTTCGCCAAATAAGCAAAAGTTAACGCCTGCCTGATAAAGATGTAATCACGGGACCGATGACGTCAGACTAGTTATGGTTGAATTTATAAGGCATTAGAAAATCTTCGTTAGTGTATGAGAAAGGGTGTCCTCATCAGAGGGTAGTATAAATAAATAAATAATAGATATGTGGGCACAAAGAATTCGTTATTTCCACATCTCTTCTCCGCTTAGCTTCAATAACGAAATCTGATTGGTTATTCAAACACATCTTCTCTCTTCTCCGCTTTGGTGGAAACCGGGCCTCACACACGGCCATCTGATCCAAACTAGAGCTTGTAATATGGGTACCAGACAGCTGGTACACATTACATGAATAGATAAATACATACTTATATAGACAAACAACAACCAGACACAAAGCAAACACATGCATAGTATAGCTCCATAGATCCATAGCACCGTTGATAAAGTAAATTTCATTCATTCATTTTTCATTGATATTTGTAGAATGGAGATCCATAAAAAACACTTCTCTATCTTTATCCCTTTATAGAATAAAGAAGGCGTGGTGCTATGTTCATGTTGTAACCTCGGCAGTAATAATAGCTTGTTCAGGAAACCGATAAAATGAGTAATTATACCAGCAGTATGCGTGTTAATGTGAGCTCTGAAGAAACCTCGTAAAATACGCGTTGTTAACAGTTTAACTGCTCCGTTTGAGCACCGGTAATCACATGATGGATTAGTATTATAGATGGCGACTTCTAATTTTTTTACTCGTAAGTTCTGTAGTCTTTCATCCTGTCTTTCTGAAGCATCACAATAATGAATCAATTTTTAAATAAATATATGCGATACATATACCATAAAAAAAAAACTTTGATAAACACGTGTCAGTTATTTTATTTGCTGCAACATCGCCATCTATCAAGCGAGACCCTGAAGAATTCCTTTTTTACTTTGCGTAAAAAAGAGAACACACCAACAAAAGTTTGTCAGACAAACACACATTCACATAAATACCATAAAGTATAATTTCAAGCAAAACCAACGTCAAACAAGTATAATAACTAACTATTGTGAAGTTAAGTTAGGTAATGTGGGCTTGACAGGTGATGTCCATTGAGATTTGAGTTCGGGTCCGGGGCGGCCGATAGATGAATCTATTGTAACGGATTAGTGTTGTAGTAAATTATGGATCAAGCGTAATGAAGATAAGTTTGGGTAAACCATTTATCTCGTAGTCTTAGAGAACAAATAATGATGATTATTTTAATAGTAAATATCTCAAACACAATTAAGAATGCTTTCATTTGGTTGAAATGTAATTTTGTATTACTACTAGCGCCGCCGTTCATTTCACACATAAATTGGTAGGTCTGTACTGTACTACAAAGCTCGAATGTCTTAAACAATGTTCAGTAGTTTTTGTTATACTGTTAAAGTATTTTGTACATAAGTAGTCAATTATTATAATTATCGGCATTTTTTTTTTCTAGAACCGATCTTTTTCTAAGACCCACTAAGTAGGACGTTCTACTTTACTTCTCTAGGGACGTCCTTGTGTATACTTTAACTTACCTCTTACCTCGTAAAAGTTCAATGTCTAAAAGATTACAAACCATTTCATGACGTCACCATTAATAAATCGTCGGTTTGTAATCTTAGAAAACCAAAAGTTAGGTGAAGATATAAAAACATTCCGTGGCTATTTAGCCCATACATATCCGGGTGCATGAGGCAGACATGCCCTGTCCGTCCAACCCCACTTCAGCTTTGAGCACCACGTAAGTGTGTAAGAATCTTTTTTTTAAGAGGAATGAAAAAACATATAATTGGACAATTTAAAAAAAAAATGTCGTGGTATTTATTTATCATAGAATGTCATTACGAGTATTGGATGATTTCATCCGTGGTTTTTCTCTCCAAAAACAAAATAAATGAATTTTTACCGAAATCTTTATCCGAGGTTTTCACTCGACGCGACGAAATGCAGATACAAGATACTTAAGCGTTTTTTCTAGAAAAAAACGAGCAATGAAACCCCACATCAGGGAACTTAAGTTAATATTAAGCCTAAAACTTGCCTAAATTAGTACTTATTCGGTCACTATGTGTAAATCCAGTGCATAGTTATTCTTATATTGGAGCACTTTCCATTCAATTACGGTACTTATTTGCTGGCGTGCTCAATATTTACCATTGTGTTTTTTTTTCATCAGTTTGGACTAAACGCATATTTCATTGGTAGTTCTACTAGGTTAGAACCTAGTATGAGGTATTACTAATACCTTGTATGTACCCGAAATCTCACCCTTTAGTATTGTTCTATATACCAAAATAGTAGAAATATGGGTCAACAATCACACTTTGGCTGTACATGGTATACGAGTAATATAAGATGGATTTTACTAATAACGAAACTATTTGATCCTTGTTTCTATACAAACAAACTGTACATAAACCAGGGACCTCGATATGCTTTGTGTAGAATCCAAGAATAAAAAAATAAAATAAAAACAAGAGAAAGTCCCACATTCATGCACTAAAAAGCAGCGGACATTGTCTACGACTGCTACGCCGTAGCACAACATACTACGCCGTAGTACAATGCTACGCGATAGACAAGAGGTAGCTTTGAGTGCACAGAACACATCAGGCGCTTTAACTCTTTCCAAGTCGTAGCTTTGTAAAGGTGCGTCTAGGAAGTGGAAAGATATTTATGTAAAATAATATTATTAATAAATTTTAAAAAACGTGTAATTTTAGGGGCTAATTTGAATTTCGATAAGTAGTAAGTTGCCACTAAACCAAGTTAAGTAGTAAGTCGAAACAAAACATAAAATAGAAGTCCGGTCTATTTTGACAGCATTGACAGTATATTGTTTTAAATAAAGTTTTTTTTAGTTTCTTGCTACTTGTTTACATGTGCACGAAACTTATATTACATATACAATAAGTAGCCGTCAAAATAGTCTAGGCTTCTATTTCGTGTTTTATTTCTACTTACTACGTAATTGGGTATTATGACAATAAAACAGTTTTTAAATGATAATTAGTCTATTCCAAGAAATTAGACTATTCCAAGAAATTACTTTGACTATGTAATTATATTAGATAATATATAATTTTTGTATAATGATTTTATTTTTTAAGTCGAGAATTTTTTTGTTAATTTTGTTGCTATTGCACCTGCCTCAAGTTTGTACGCACCCTTACCTTCTGTTCGGTCGTAGCCTGTTGTAAATCAATGGTCGTACCGTTCAGAAGTGCATTCAAAGTGTTTGCTCTCGATCGTTTTATTATATCTTATATTCGCTTTACACGCGTACAGGGGTAAAATTTTATCTGACTTCACAAAGCAAGAAAAAATCACACGAATATTATAAATGTGAAATAAATCGGTAATAAATATAAATGTTAAACTTCGTCACTTTTTCTTTATGCTATTTCTATACCCTAAGGTAGCCTGGAAGAGATTGTTACTTTAGCAATAAAGCCGTCGCTTGACTCTTCTATAACTTATAAATGTACTGTGTTTCTGTAACCTTTTGGTGTCAATAAAGTATTATTGTATTGTATTGTGAAAATATACAGCTAAATTTGGATATTTAAGATATTTGGATGGTTGGATGTTTGTTCCGCTTTCACACCTAAACTATTGAACAGATTTGGATGAAATTTGTAATGGAGATAGTTTGTACCCTGGATTAACACAAAGAATAATTTTTACGGGAAAAAATCTTATTCCCACGGGATTACACAACGCGAACGAAGCCGCGGGTGGAAAGATAGTAAAAAGTAATAATAATATTCTTCACCCCATGAACGTATTTTTCTGGTTTTAGTGGCAGAGCTAGACTAAACTTTAAAACCTGTTTAACGATACGTTGCCTAGACACTCAATAACCTTGTAATGTTTGAAATATCAGTAATACAATTCCACGATATGATGATGAATAATAAACTACCTTATTAGTATCATCATCATCATCTCAGCCGAAAGACGTCCACTGCTGGACAAAGGCCTCCCCCAAGGATCTCCACAACCACCGGTCCTGCGCTGCCCGCATCCAGCGGCAAACCGCGATCTAGTATATTCAATACGCGCGCTTATGAGTAGGTCTATTCTATACTATTCCATATTTTTTAACTAACCTGGAAACCTTTGTATAGAAGGTAACTCTATACTATATCTTTTGACAACAAACAACACTATACTACTTGTTCAAAATTCAGTATGCAAGTGTTTCACTCAAACAGCTCATCCCAGATGTACATAATCTCCCTTTTGCAGCTCGCATCAATGTAAGAACGTTTAAGATCTGTCTACAGCTTTTCTTAAGTCGGAGGATTATTACAAGTAGACGCAGCAGCAATAAGTAATAGATTTCTTACTATACTGTGCAGGAAAATTGTGTGCTCTTGTCATTAGTGCAATGATAGCAGCGTCTATAGCTGATCCAGGGAAACAATCGAAAATCTGATAGTTATGTCTTGTTTAATACTAGCATGTATATCTATTTTCTTAGATTGCTCGAAATTTTAACTACGTCAAAACTTATCCTAATTTACTAAAATATCACGACAGAATCTACTCTGTTCTTTATTTGTCATTTAGCTTGAATTAAATTTACTTGTAGGTATGACTTGCTTAAGATTGACATTTTTTTCATTAACTTCTATAAATTTTCGTATCTTTAAGACATTTTCGCACAACGTTCTATAAACCCAGATAAAAAAAAAAAAACAATAAAAAAAAACTCAAATAATCGCAAAGCGTCCTATTTTCAGGCCTTTTCATATTATGAAAAGAAGCAGTCAAGTCTAAAAAAAATTTAGTTAAAAAGGGTGATATTTAATCTCAAGGTAAATAGCTATATCTTTGGATTTGTATTGTACCAATATTATATGCCTTGCGGTGACAATAGAGGACAATGGATACCTGAGTATAATATCATGATCAATTCAACAGTAAAATTTAACAAGGTCACTTTTTTGCTGCCTTTTGTGATAATGCATACGCTCCAAATATTTCATCGAAAAGAATTTCGTCGGGAACCGTATCTATATTGGCTACAACTAATAGCTGTTTTCATCTCATATACGTCCTCACTAAGGAGCTCAAGCCTTCTCTATATTAGGGTGATCAAGTCATAGACAACCACACTGACCCAGTGCGTATTGGTCGACGTCATACACAACCGCTGAATCTCTTCGCAGGTGTGTGCAAGCTTCTTCACCATAAGAGTGTCAAATAAACGTACATAATGAAATCGAATTTCGAAACATACAACATATTGGTACGTGGTAAGGTTGCTACTAAGCTAAGGTCACATTTCGAACCCTTACCCACCGGCGCTATATTTGTATTTATAAATATCTGTGCAATTTAAATTGCTTTTAAAGAAAAGCAAACAGAAAAAAGAAAGAAAAAGTCTAACAGTTATTTTTATGCACGATGTAAAAGCGTTTAATAATTGTTTTTTTATTGATCTCAATTTGGTACATCAAAATAGGTAAATACTACAATCTCGTCTACTAATGTGTACTGTAACGAAGATAGACGTTCATTGCAATTCAATGCACTGCTATTTAAAAAGCATTGAAAGTAGAAACACGCGACCATCGCGCTGCAGAAAATCTCCTTCTGGAAACGATCTTTTTCATTTGACTAGTTTTCAAGGTATCTTAAAGTTAAATTGAAAGAAAATTCTTAAAGTTTACTTTAAGCGAGAAACTTTTAAAAAGTTTCAATAACGTCTTTCAAACTTCGACTGAAGAATTATTTAATATCTTAACAATTTGGTATTTTCCTTTCTTTGTTCGTAATGAATAGGTATTTTAAAATTTGCTTTCACTATCACTTGTTTGTACCGAAAATAGCTTTTTGTAATAAAAAAATTGAGCCGAACATCAATATAATTAGATACATAGTAAATTTTCAGTATACATGTCATATTTTAAGTGCGCAATATTATGGTATTTCAACCGTAATGGGGGATTATTTGACAGCTCTTTAAAAATTAAAAATAATAGTTCTAAATAAGACGATAGATGGCGCCAGGTGTGCTTCATGGATTCTTTATTTTTTAATCCTTTTATAGCCTTGGGTGACTCACCGGATTTCTTCATCCACGAATCATCAACGCCATCTATCGAAGTTTTATGAACTATTTTTTTTTATTGGCTGTTGGAAAGTCCCCTATTCACAACTTTACCAAGGAACATGAGTGTTTTGTAACTTTTTTTTATTTGGATAATATTTTGTTTTATTTGTTTTTACTTTATGACTGAAATAGAGTATCAATTTATTTGATACACTTAAAAAGTCATAATACAACTAGCAATCCAAATGCTTGTTCGTCTAAAGATAACATCAAGATCCTACAATCATATTCGCATTATGAAGGATATTATTATTTACCCAAATAGGGTGTTATGCGCTCCATTAGCAGTTTGGGGTTGTAAACTATCATTACTTATACCAGTACTAGTAACTACTCCGTTCTGCTTCACTATGCAAACACGAAGCCAGCTCAAGGGTTTGCTAAACCCAATCAGTCGCTCGACTAGTCAAGCGATTTAGTCTAGCTAAAACTTTGAGTACCTACGAAAGCACTAAGTGTTTCCTAATCTAAATAAACTATTTGCTTGCTAGTAAGTAACTGATCCGTAAACAGATCTTTTTAGTTTAATTATCTTTCTTTTTTTTCCCCTTTGGCATGGTGCGGCTTGCACATCGCCACAGACATAAAAACGAGAAAACTATTACTTAAAAATTATATGCTTGCGATCGAAATGCCTGGCGTGACAAAGCGGCCTTTGCCCAATAGTGGGACACAAAATAGGCTCATTAAAAAAAAAACTTAAATAGGGTAATGTATAAAACGTGCAATGTCGAACAATGTGTCTTTCGTCCGGGAGACGCGAGTGCGATCCCCACCATGTACCAACCAATGTGTTTTCAAATTTCAAATTCATATGAACGTTTATTCGTTGTTTTTACAGTAAAGGAAAACATCATGATGAAACCTGCACACTCCTACGAAGAAAATCAAAGGTCATGTGTGCAGTCGACCAACCCGCACTGGGCCAGGGTGGTCGACTAAGGCCTAATCACCCTAATTCAGGATAGGCTCGAGCTCCTCGACGGGGACGTATATGAGCTGTTAGTGATGATGATGATGATAAAACGAGCAATGTACAGAACCTGGCCCAAGTTGCTGGATACCTTGACTTTGAGGGCGTCATTACTCCATATTCGTTATGTAAGTGTCCAATCGCATAAGTTGTTACTATAGATACATTATGCTCCTTCACGGTTGAACTGAAAATCTTAAAAAGTTCATGACAGGGAAAAGAAACCCCTTCCTTTTTAGTATGTTTTTCCCAAGTCTTAATGACTTCTACGTGTAAACACTAAGGTGGACACCAAGAAATTAAGACAAAACTTCATGACTTCAATTTTACTATTATTTCGTAAGACCTAATTATTAAAGACTATAAATTATAGTAGGTATATTGATTGTCATAAAAATTAAAACTCGACATCTACCTTGCCACCTATGCCTAACCATTTTACTGTAAATTATATTATTTATTTAATATTTTTAAATATTTTCCCACACGGAAATAGCGATGATTTGTTTGTTATTGCCGAATTTCTACTGTTTTTTTTACACAGTTGCATTTTTAAACCATTATAATAGTTTAAAAGGTTTTCGACTAAAGTTTAGTTTAAATTCAAGAATAAATAAAATATTGACTTTCTGCATAAGATTACCAAAACAAACAATAAACAATTAAACATACTAATTGGTATAACACGAAAATAAAATAATCTCACAATCATAAAGGTAAATTTCCTAACTATTATAATACAAAGAAAGTCCACTTTCGTGTTATCGTATCATCTTTGAGTCCGAAAACAACCTTCTTATCTCTAGTGGAATCTCCAGTTATTTTTCGACCTCCAGGTCTCTTATAAAATACGACGACAAATTACATACGTGACTACGGTAACACCACACCGTATTTCAACGATTTTATTACGGCCCAATTACGTTTATATTTATGACGACATCCGAATGTTTACGGCATAATTAGTGATTCGGCTTTTATGACAGAGACCGTAGGTATATCAAGTAAAGGGAGATGTGACGCGTATTCAAGGAGTATTTAACACTTTAACTCCTTTATACTTAGTCACACCTTGGCCACTCCATACAACATGTTTACGGCATAATTAGTGATTCTGCTTTTATGACAGAGACCGTAGGTATATCAAGTAAAGGGTGATGTGACGCGTATTCTAGAAGTATTTAACACTTTAACTCCTTTATACTTAGTCACACCTTGGCCACTCCATACAACATGTTTGCAGCATAATTAGTGATTCTGCTTTTATGACAGAGACCGTAGGTATATCAAGTAAAGGGAGATGTGACGCGTATTCTAGAAGTATTTAACACTTTAACTCTGTTAAGAACATGGCTTTTACGAACTTACGTTTCGTTATTACTACAATTTTATTATATGTTTTTTAATAACTGTCTTTGTTTACCTTTTTTTTTAGCTATCTTTCTAAACAGACCAATAAGGTCACCTTTATTTTTAAAATTCAAACGATTATTCGTTACTTACTAGCCTTTCGACGACGTTTTGTAACTTTGATATTTTCTTTGTCTTCATTATTATAACCAGCATCTTGTAATTACAGTCTACAGTTTTATTTATTAGCGTAGTGATCCCTAAATCCACCTAAACTAGGGCACTAGCATTTACATTGGTCCTTCGAAGAAAAAGGACGAAGATTATCATCAAGAGTTACCGTTGAGAAGTCTCCAGCATCCCGGGACATCTACAGCTGCGTGAACCAGTGCCCTTACAGACACTCGCATCGCATTTCGACGGGTGAACACTGTACGCACTCACGGAGCTACACATCGGGTCTTCATCTCTGTCCAGTAGTCAGTCGCAGAAGCCCACTTCAATCCAGCCGGAAACGCTCAAGAGGGTTTTTTTTTTTTTATCAACATTCAACAGTCGTACCAACACATTTCATCATCATCATCTACAGATCGGAAAAGTGAACGAATCAAGGAATTGCATCACCTACCAGCCAGGGATTGTACACAATAAAAACCGTGAGACCGTTCCATATTCCTTTATTTACATCCACAAATCATTATATTTCATTCATTTACCTTTAGTCCCATTCAATCTTATTGCATTCCATTTTGCTTCAAATTATATCCATTTTTTCATATTGCCTTTCACGTAAATTGGTAACTAGATTCATTCTTCAGTACATAATCAAGTAGTTCACTAATTCACGTAGAAATATAAACCATTTTAGCACAATTTTAATCGCACAAAACCTATACACATAATCATAACCTCATAATTGTAATCAAATCTTTAAATATCATCAGTTGATTTTGCCTTGCAACGTTAAGTACACAATTATTGGCTTGAATCACAAATAATATTCAATTAAAAACACAATAGTCAATTTAAAACTAAGTAATTTAACAACAAATACGACTAAAATACTTCTTGCTTTAAATTGTTTACGTTTATTTTTATACAGGTCGGTGGTCTGCTATCTGTGAAGTACCTACCGCGTATTACCGGTGGAGCCCGGTACGATCAGTGCGCAGCGCCTGCGAGAATCATCAAAGCAAAGATACGTAAACACTATTTATTTCACTTAAAAAATTATCTTTTTTTATAGGCGTTAACCTTTAATTACTTATTTCTGTCATAGAATTCATCTAAAATGAGTAAAGAATTTTCTATGTTAATTAAAAAACGCAGCTCGATGAAGGGTAAACTTACGACCTTTAAAACACATCTTGATCTTCAAAAAACTTCTACTAAATTAAGTAACGAACAAGTTGAAGAACTTTCAATACGTCTTCAAAAAATTGAGCCTTTATGCGATGAATTCGATGAATTACAGATGCGGATTGAGTGTGAGGTTGACGAATCAGAAGCCGAGCAACAGTTAAAGCAGCGTGTGGAGTTTGAGCGCGACTTCTTCTCTGTCGTAGCCGAGGCGCGTGTTCTGTTATCCAAACATAAACCGAGAGACGACGAATCTGAGGTAGGTTCCAGTGCATCCGATTTGGGTAATCCACACAATTTTGTTAGGTTGCCTAAAATAGATTTACCTCATTTTGACGGTAATTATCAGAACTGGCTTGAGTTTCGCGACACATACCTGTCAATCATTCACAACTCAAAGACAATCAGTGATATTAACAAGTTTCACTATCTACGTGCTTCTTTGAAAGGTACTGCTGCATTAGTCATTCAAAGTTTAGATTTTAGTGCAAAAAATTACAATACAGCATGGCAGCTTTTATCTGAACGCTATGACAACAATAAATTACTTATAAATAATCATTTAAATGCATTATTTTCCATTGAACCTATTCAACATGAATCGAGTCACGCATTACGCAACATTGTTGACACAACTAATAAAAATTTGCGTGCCTTGAACTCATTGGGACAGCCCACAGACCACTGGGACACTTTGATAATTTATATCATGTCTAAAAAGCTGGACAGTACAACAAATAGAGAGTGGGAAGAAAGCAAAAATATTCAAACCGACTATCCTACTCTAGAAACATTTTTAAAATTTTTAATCAATAGGGCTATATTTTTAGAATCAATTGAAGAAATAAAAAATTTAAAGATAAACAATAATAATCAATCAAACAATAATCAGAATAATCAAAATCAAATAAAAAATAAAGGCCTTGTTGTTACAAATGAAAGATCTACTTATCACTGTCCACTTTGTAAAAAAGAACACTTTTTGTTCCAGTGTCCATACTTTCGCAGGTTGACTGTAGAAATGCGTCTACAAAAAGCCCAATTATTCAAAGTTTGCTTAAATTGTTTACGTCATGGACACACAAACACGCAATGTCGTTTAAGTCACTGCAAATACTGTAATACAAAACATCACACATTATTACATTCACATTCACAATCACAAGAGCCTCCCACCACAAGCACACAAAATGTCGCTTTAACAGCAAACAAAGTTGTGGGTGACCAAGTTTTGCTGTCTACTGCAATGGTGAAGGTTATTGATTCAAATGGCAATGCCAAACCAGCTAGAATTTTGTTGGACAATGGCAGCACAGCCAACTTTGTCACTAGTGAACTATGTGACAAATTAAACATAAGTACATCCCCTGTACAGTCAAAAGTTAAACATAAGTACATCCCCTGTACAGTCAAAAGTCGCAGGCATCAGCAATCAAACTTCAAAGGTAACAAAATCATGTTCCATTACAATAGAATCATATCACAATGATTTTAAAACAAATATTGATTGTTATGTCCTGCCAAACATCACAACACTACTGCCATCTACATACATAGATGTGCAATACATGATCATTCCTACAGCAATAAATTTAGCTGATCCATCCTTCAACGTGCCTTCAGCTATTGATATTTTAGTTGGGGCAGATACATTTTGGAAGGTATTAGGTACTAGTCGTATTCAGTTAGGCAAGTACAAGCCTACGCTTTTTGAAACCAAACTAGGTTGGTTGGTTTCAGGTAGTGTAGGTCAAACAAGCACTGAAAAATCAATATGCATGTTTTCACATGATTCACAGATAGACACAAATGTTACCAGGTTTTGGGAACTAGACACAATACCATTTCAACACAAAATGACCCCAGACGAAAAAGCTTGTGAAGAACTTTTTGCCAGCTCTACTATGCGTAAATCCGATGGACGATTCATGGTCACTATGCCATTGAAGGATTCGCCTGATGTGTTAGGTGAATCTTACTTTCTTGCAAAGAGTAGATTTTTGTCCGTAGAGCGTAGATTAGAAAGAGAGCCACGGCTTAAAGAGCTTTACACAGAGTTCATGAATGAATATATTAGTCTTGGTCACATGAGTGAAAGCAAACAATTTCATAAAAATAACACAGTTTCATGTTATTTGCCACATCATGGAGTGCTGAAAGAATCTCGCACTACTACAAAGCTTCGGGTTGTCTTCGACGCCTCAGCTCGCACTTCATCAGGCAAATCGTTCAATGACATCCAGAGAGTTGGGCCAACAGTCCAAGACGACCTACTATCCATTTTGATACGGTTTCGTCAGCACAAATTTGTGGTATCTGCTGACGTAGAAAAAATGTACCGTCAAATTGAAATAGTAGAGTCACAACGTTCACTTCAGCAAATTCTTTGGAGGTCTGACACAACACAGCCGCTGAAAGCGTATACACTGAACACCGTTACTTACGGTACAGCTTCGGCACCGTATTTAGCTACTAAATGCTTGACACAGCTAGGTCTTGATTCTGCTGATGAAAATGTCAAACGCGCTGTTTGTCATGATTTTTACGTTGATGACTATCTATCTGGTGGAGATTCCATTTCTACCACGATAGCTCTATGTAGAGACGTCACACAGACTCTAGAATCCGCTAAGTTTAATCTCAGAAAATGGCACTCTAACAATCTAGAAATCTTACAAGCTGTGTCATGCGATCTCAACATTGCAAGTTCAGTGGATCTCAGCGCAAATGAATTATCCAAAACTTTAGGTATTTACTGGAAATGCTTAGACGACACATTGTGCTTTCAAATCAATATTACACAACCACAAAAAATCACAAAGAGATCAATACTTTCAGCAGTAGCTCAAGTATTTGATCCTATAGGTCTTGTCTCCCCATGCATTGTAGAGGCAAAGATTATTTTACAAAAATTGTGGTCGCATAATTGTTCATGGGATGACGAAGTTCCAGAACAAATACAAAAAGCATGGCAAGATTTTGCTACATCTTTGCCAAAATTAAATGATATACACATTCCAAGATGCATAAAATGTCATTATCCTATTCACATTTCACTCCATACATTCACAGACGCTTCAGAAAAAGCTTACGGTGCTTGTGTCTATGTACGCTCGGTGGGTAACGATGGTTCAGTCACTGTCAGTCTCCTGGCATCCAAAAGCAAGGTCGCTCCAAATAAGCCAACAACTACAATTCCACGTCTAGAGCTTAGTGCAGCTTTATTAGGTTCTAGACTTTGTACAAAAATGATAACATCACTGACTTTGAATTGTAGTGATTGTGTATTTTGGGCCGACTCTACCATTACTTTGTACTGGATTGCATCTCAACCCTCTCAGCTGAAAACATTCGTTCGGCATCGTGTATGTGAAATACAAGAAACCACATCAGGTCACGAATGGCGTTACGTTCCATCAAAAGAAAACCCAGCTGACTTAGTCTCACGTGGCTTAAACGCTGAGCTATTGGGCTCTTCTTCATTGTGGTGGACAGGTCCGTCATTCTTAAAGTTAGACTCATCTCAGTGGCCAACTAACATTATACAAGAAACAAATACAAATATACCAGAAATGGTTATAAAAACTTATCACACAAACACAGAACAAAATATATTTACACAATTAATAAAAAACACATCAAACTATACAAAATTACAACGCATTGTAGCGTATGTGTTGCGTTTTATAAATAACTCCAGAAATTCAAACAAAAATAATGGTGTTTTATCATCGCAAGAGTTACAATACTCTACTAATTTTCTCTTAGCTAGAGCTCAAGAAGATTCTTTCCCAGATGAACGTCAGATTCTTCTTTCAGGAAAATCTTTACCACCAAAGAATAGATTGCTTTCTTTGTCTCCGTTTTTGGATGATAACAAACTCATTCGTGTGGGGGGAAGGCTTCGTAATTCGCATTACGATTTTAATACAAAACATCCCATTTTAATTTGTGCTAAAAATCATTTATCGGAATTAATTTTCAACAAAACACACATAACCAACCTTCACGCGGGTCCGCAACTTTTACTTGCGTCAGTAAGACACAATTACTGGCCTTTAGGAGGTAGGAATTTAGCTAAACGCACAGTTCATTCTTGTGTTAAATGTTGTAGACTAAAGGGTGAAACTATTCAGCCCATAATGGGAAACCTACCAAAGCAGCGCGTAGAGATTGAATATCCTTTTTTGGAAACGGGTGTCGACTATGCCGGGCCAGTTATGATATCCGACCGCAAAGGGAGAGGCAGTAAATTAATTAAATCATACATCTGTGCCTTTGTGTGTTTAGCTACGAAGGCGGTGCATCTGGAGCTTGTCTCAGATTTATCCAAAGAGGCTTATATTGCTGCTTTAAATCGCTTTGTAGCTCGTCGCGGCAAACCAAAAAATATATTTTCTGACAACGGCACCACTTTCCAAGGAGCTTTTCATGAGCTTTCTCGGCTTCTCGATCAGTCGCTATTGTCAGACGTTGCTCAGCAAGGTATCAACTTTTCATTTACTCCTGCTTACACACCTCATTTTGGAGGACTATGGGAGTCGGCAATTAAATCAATCAAGCATCATTTAAGGCGTGTTTTAGAGACGACACATTTGACGTACGAAGAGATGTCTACGTTATTAATCCAAGTGGAGGCAATTCTTAATTCCCGACCTCTCACTCCTCTTTCAGACGATCCTTCCGACCTTTACCCACTCACTCCGTCTCACTTCCTCATTGGACGGTCTCTAACTTGTGTGCCTAATCCGCAGATCACCAACGCCAGCATCACTTCACTGCAACGTTTCCAGAGAATCGAGTTACTGAAGCAACATTTTTGGAACCGATTCAGTAATGAATATGTTTTATGGCTACAGAATAAAACAAAATGGCGAGCTTCAAGAGGCAAACTTGAAGAGGGAACTCTCGTTCTCATCAAAGACAAGGCATTACCTCCATTGATGTGGCTGTTGGGTCGTGTCGTTCGTGTTCTGCCAGGCAGCGATGGCGTCGCTAGAGTAGCAGATGTCAAGACCAGGAAGGGCGTTATTCGTCGAGCCTTTAACAACATCTGTCCACTACCCATCAGAAGCGTTGAAGACCAGTCTTCAAGGGCGGCAGAATGTTAAGAACATGGCTTTTACGAACTTACGTTTCGTTATTACTACAATTTTATTATATGTTTTTTAATAACTGTCTTTGTTTACCTTTTTTTTTAGCTATCTTTCTAAACAGACCAATAAGGTCACCTTTATTTTTAAAATTCAAACGATTATTCGTTACTTACTAGCCTTTCGACGACGTTTTGTAACTTTGATATTTTCTTTGTCTTCATTATTATAACCAGCATCTTGTAATTACAGTCTACAGTTTTATTTATTAGCGTAGTGATCCCTAAATCCACCTAAACTAGGGCACTAGCATTTACAAACTCCTTTATACTTAGTCACACCTTGGCCACTCCATACAACATGTTTACGGCATAATTAGTGATTCTGCTTTTATGACAGAGATCGTAGGTATATCAAGTAAAGGGTGATGTGACGCGTATTCTAGGAGTATTTAACACTTTAACTCCTTTATACTTAGTCACACCTTGGCCACTCCATACAACATGTTTACGGCATAATTAGTGATTCTGCTTTTATGACAGAGACCGTAGGTATATCAAGTAAAGGGAGATGTGACGCGTATTCTAAGAGTATTTAACACTTTAACTCCTTTATACTTAGTCACACCTTGGCCACTCCATACAACATGTTTACAGCATAATTAGTGATTCTGCTTTTATGACAGAGACCGTAGTTATATCAAGTAAAGGGAGATGTGACGCGTATTCTAGGAGTATTTAACACTTTAACTCCTTTATACTTAGCCACACCTTGGCCACTCCATACAACATGTTTGCAGCATAATTAGTGATTCTGCTTTTATGACAGAGACCGTAGGTATATCAAGTAAAGGGAGATGTGACGCGTATTCTAGGAGTATTTAACACTTTAACTCCTTTATACTTAGCCACACCTTGGCCACTCCATACAACATGTTTGCAGCATAATTAGTGATTCTGCTTTTATGACAGAGACCGTAGGTATATCAAGTAAAGGGAGATGTGACGCGTATTCTAGGAGTATTTAACACTTTAACTCCTTTATACTTAGCCACACCTTGGCCACTCCATACAACATGTTTGCAGCATAATTAGTGATTCTGCTTTTATGACAGAGACCGTAGGTATATCAAGTAAAGGGTGATGTGACGCGTATTCTAGGAGTATAATTAACACTTTAAGCTCCTTTACACTTATAAACACTTTTAGGTTTTCGTGGTAGTCAATATTAATAACATACATTTTACCGGGTTATTACCACTTAAAATAAGCTTTTTAATGAGCTTACCGATATTTCGACTATGTTGCAATAGTCATGATCACGGCAGAACTGACGTAGTTGCGGGTGGTTAGCCGGAACATTATTCTTATGTCTACCCTCTTTCTTAGTCCTTTACTTCGTCCTTTACACTTTGTCACACCTTGGCCACTCCATGCAACTGTTGCGTATTAAATGTCTACTGATGTATTCACTAGAAAAGTGTGCGCGAAGGCTTTAGGGCTATCTTTGCACGCCTAGGTTGCTACTTTACAATACAGCACTGACAGCGCGCGTGGTGGCCACAAAAGAGGAGTGGCGGTGGAGGTGGCGCGTCGCGTTCCTATTTGGATACTGCCAAGTCAGAGAGCGTCCGTGGTCTAGTGGCTAGCTAGGGCTCCTGCCTCCCGTCTGGGAGATGCGGTTTCGATCTCCACCACGTACTATGTGTTTTCGAATTTCGAACATAATATGAAGATGATTCACGTATTATTCAACGCTCTTACGGTAAAGGAAAACATCGTGATGAAACCTGCACACTCCTGTGAAAAAAATAATCGCCCTAATTCAAGATTGGCTCGAGACCCTCGGTGGGGACGTATATGAGCTGTTGATGACTCCCAAGTCGCCCTTTGAATAACGGGGTGTCTGGAATTGGTTTGAGGCGATGATGAGTAATCTACTAAGGAGCTATTCATAAATTACTTCACACGAATTTCATGATTTCACTGCATATTATAAGCAGTGAGTGCATGTTATAAGTTTGGCGGTCTATAATCTTAATTCGCTTTGAAGTTCTAATTTATTCACCCGATAAAAATAATATACGACAGTGGTATGGCTAGTAGTGGTTTGGTGGGTCCTCCTTAAAGTCTTATGACCATGTACTTATACAAATATCGGTACGCAAAATGGTTGCATTGTAATAAACACTCAGGCTTGCGTTCGTGTACAATATTATTAAACCTTTTTTCCTTTTTTTCCTTTCAGATCGAAATATTGCGTTTGCAATGACCATTCCACATTGCTTGCCACGTTTCCCACACATATCTCCCTCATCTATATATTTATAACTGAAACCTTGTTATTCTGGCATGTTCTGTAGTGTAATGTTGTATTTATGAAGACGTAAAATGTTACGACGCCTGCCTTTGGTTGGTATCCGGAACAAAGTAGTGATTTGCCTAATTAATAAGCTGAGCCTTGCTCCATAAAACGCAGTATGTACTTGTATGATAATCTATAGCTAAGTGTGAGCCTGCAAACAGTGTGTTAATAATGTCTGGGCCTAGACAAAATACAACGTGCTAACTTGTGATAAATGTGCTGGCTACTGTAACTACCTACCTTGTTATAACTGTAATTCTACTTTAAACTAGAGGAACAGGGACACGTCCATACTGTAAGCTGGTATCCCACAACACAGGACATCCTAGTGTGGGTATCAGTTAGATAATGTTGTACTCTATGTTTTATGTTTTTGGAATAATAAATGATTATTATTATTGATAACGTCTACTGCTTGTTCAGTCCGTATAACTGAACAACTTTGCTAATTTTTGACCGAGCGAGCGCAATGCGCACTTTCAGCTAGCGCAAAAATTCTTTCGTATGTTCGTCCGGACGGCGGATGTCCGGCTGTCCTCTTCTACAAGTCTCTTTTTTCTCCCTTTGCACGTCTAATGTCCAATTATGAAAAGCGACTTTTCAAAATGGCGAAGATATGGGGATGAAAACGTAAAAAGAAACATATTTCAGAATTTCCGCAAAAAAGAAACTTACGAGGTCTCACTACTCACAGAGCCACTAGTGTATTTTGGGTCAATAAATGCTGGTGCTAAATGGAATAATATAGTAGATTGCAAAATACGTGGTTTCTTAGAAATGTTTAAAGTTGAGATGAGTTACAAGAATTATCATCACTTATATTTATCACTAGCTGTCCGCCCGCTTGCGTTAAGTAAGATTTTTCCCGTAGGAATTAGTACATTACTGCCGCGGCCGCAAAATTAGTTATTGGTGGATGAGGGCACGTTTAAACTTTTATTGTGTACGAGTCCAGCAAGAGTTATTGCGGCCGAGGCTTGTATAGTGCTTTTCTCTGAAATATGCGAGGAAATTATAAAATACTAAAAATATTGTGGTAGATACCTTGGATTTAGATGTCTTCTTGTATCGTATTAAACTTATAAGTTCTAATCGTTATCACTTTAACCTTTACATTAACTTCTTGAACCATTCAATATTTCCCTAATTCAATGATTAGTTAACTTCATCATGATTAATTGAAGATAAGTAAGAAAATAGTACGATAAAAATAAAAGAGACGAAAATTACAAAGCCGCCATATTGCATGCTTTTCTTTTTTTTTCTATGTCAGTGTCATACAGAGCATACAACCAACTCCAATCCCTACGATTCGTGTACGATTCATATAAAATTTTAATTTCAAACATAAGAGTATGCTGTAAAAAAACTCTAGACGAAAGTTACTTTGCTGGCCTAGGCCATTTGAGGGCACATTTCTGGCCGCTGCTGTTTTGTATGGAGAAATGTTTCGTCTAAAAATGAGTTACTTCGCGTACGGTTTTTGGCAGTAATGATCACATTTTCAAGCGTGTCGGAGAAAAATACTTTTCCCAGTAAAAAGTATCCTATGTGTTAATCCAGGTTATAAACTATCTCCATTTCAAATTTCATCCAAATCCTTTGAGTACTTTAAGCGTGAAGGCGGAACAAACATCCAAATATATTTTCACATTTCTACATTTATAATATTAGTGTGATGACGTTGCACTCTCCTCTCTCTAAAGAAAATAAGTAAAAAAAAAAAACATATCTTCATGGCTTATTCGATCCTGCAGCGTCACTGCTTCGACGGAAATTTCGTTTTCTAATATTCCTGCAAAAACCGTCTCTCAGTGATTTTTATATTTCTTTACAATCGTCTGCTGAAAAGATAATGTATTGTATATTATGTACAAATACATAGATACTGTGTGATAAAATGAGGATATTAATATCAGGGATAATCAAGTAGATATATAATAAAAGTTTTATGAAGCAGCACACACACAACCCACCCATAAAATTCTCGTAGAGAATTACAGTAGGCAGTGCTGCAATTGTAGCCGCCACGTGCATGGTGCATGCACACTTTGTATAAACAAATTGCTTTGGATGTTTTTTGATAATTTTGTTGCAACGATAGTTGTGCACTAGTCCTTGCATCTATTTTAAAAAGTAAAGTAAATACTTTAAACTCATTAATTTGAAATATTTGATGTCATTATATCCTAGTTAAAAAGTTACTAACTACACAAAAGTTTTCTTTTTCTTTTTAAACTGAACGATGACTTAGTTACTCGCCTTGAAGAGGGTACTGATACAGGTCTCTAAGGGAAGCAAATAGACAACACAAAAAGTTTTTCTATTTCCCTTTGTTCAAAGTTTTTAACAGTTTGTTAAGAGTGTGAAAGTTTGAAAGTACGTATTTTATTTAGAAGATACACGTAGGCTTAATAAAAGTATAAGTAAAACTATATAACGTAAACCATTATGTTTTAAAATTAAATTATATATTGTGAAAAACGAATGAATGAATGAATGAAATATTCTTTATTGCACGCAGACAAAAAAATACACTAATAAAAAAACGACCGTGATATAAATAATCTATTAACAAAAAAATAGAAACCTCTTTCAAATTGCCTTATATGGTTATCTCCACTAAAAAGTAACAAATAAAATAACATTCCAGATGGAACCTCACACACCCTGTTACACAATTAATATAGTACTGGGCCCTTGTCAAAACCCACTGACTTAGCTCGAGTAACGGCGCCTTCTGTAGATATTAGAGCCGAGACACACGGCTTAACGTGCCTTCCGAAACACGGAATAATCTTTCTTTTCAGACAATCGGGTGATTCAGGCAGCAATGTCCCAACTAAACTGGAGAAAGTCTCACAAGGACATTTTCGTTTAAGAGTGTCTTCACCGGGATTCGAACCCGAAACCTCCGTAAAAAGATTAAACCACTCGACCACTCGGCCATAGAAGCTAAATTATTTGTGATTTCCAATACAATATTCGAAGATTGCAGGTTCTTGTCCTGTCACAGTCGCCAATAATGTGATAAAATCGAATAAATGGAACAAGGGAAACGTAGATTTTCAGCAAACTGACAAAACAAATTTATTTCGTTGCCTAGCAACATTCCACCACAAACGGTATCGCGCGCGATGCATGTTGCTATCACTGGTTGAGGAGTTTCCGCTTTTATCTCTTATTCCATCATCAGATTTTAACAAAATTGGTATGGATCTATCCCTAAAGCACGTTATGTCGAATGAAAAAAGAATCATCAAAATCGGTTGAAAACTGACTGAGATATGACTACAAGAATAGACGAATAACGACGCGAATGCTACATTCCGTTGAGGAATTTCCAAGTTTTACCTCATGTTCCACCATCAGATCTTGACGAAATTAATATGGGACCACCTCGAGAGTAAATCCTATCTAATGAAAAAAGAATTATTAAAATCGGTTAACAATTGGCGGAGATATCTAATAACATACATAAAAAAAAAAACAGACGAATTGAGAACCTCCTCCTTTTTTGAAGTCGGTTAAAAATAGACATCTTTTTTGAGTGTAATGTGTCGTCTTTTGTGTTGGTGATTCAAGTCAACTCTATATCCATTACTTCATCTCTTTTCGTTGTCTTTAAAAAAAGTTATTATCAGAATGTATTTAAATTATACAGATTGACCAGACCCCAAATTAATAGATTGCATTGACTAAACTGACTAAATTAATGGATTAGATATATAACATAGCTGGATGAGGAAAGCGGGTGATCGTGCGCTTTGGCGTGCCCTTATGGGGAGGCCTGCGTCTACCAGTGGACTGCAATAGGCTGATTGATTGTTTGATTGATATATAACATCATTGATTAGATTGCATTGTAACCATAGGACATCTTCCAACCAAGAAACGATCAGCAACTGAATTCTGGCCCACATCATTCCACAGATTGAAAATTAATCTGTCTACAAAAAGTGGCACCTGAACCTGTCGCACAGTTTTTAATCAGAAAACTTCTCTATATGAACAGACAAGATCGGATTCAAGTTCATGTCCATATTTTCCAAAATAAAGGCCATTGTGAGACTGGTGACCAACATGGCCGTTTACTAGGATGCTGACTTATAATTGGACAAGAGAAATGTGCAAACTTGATACAATAGGGAGCTTGTGAATATCGTGTGTGGGGCTGGCAACTTTGCTGGACATTTTGCAATTCAAATCGGAACAGTGTGCAGGGACTGCTTTACTGCTGTATAGAATTTGGGTGGTACGTGGAATATTTGTAGCGGTAAACAGGTTGTTACGTACGGATTAAACTAATAGAACTTTATAAATAGGAAAATGAATAGCAGTACTATGTATAGCATTTCTAGGAGTTTATTAGTTTTTTATTATTTTGTAATCTTGAAGGGCATACATTCATTTTGTTTACTTAAATATAAACATAATATTTCTCTAACAATTTACTTTTTAAAACTTGTGACCAAATTTATCTTTTAAGCATATAGATGCCTGTGTCAGGTGTGTTTGCTCTTCCATAACAGTAATTACATTTTTGTTAGAGTACCTTAAAAATAAATCAAGATTTAAAAAAGACACTTAAAAATTATATTCTTCTTCGTATTCCTCTCCACTGCTGGAGGTTGGCAGTCAGCTCCGCGTACGTCTCTCTATCTCTCGCCAAACGGAATAGTTCTTCTACCATGGCGACGCCTGTCCAGTTATAAACAATAATAAAAACTATCACAAAAATTATATTATAAACGATCATTTTATGAAAGAATGAATTCTAACGAAACCACAAAAGAACCTTTTCATCCCTAGAGCAGAAATGTATTCCTATGTATGAAATAACTGCAATATTAGTCATATAAAGTTTATGAGGCAGTCAGTGCTCAAATCTCAGCCGAACAGGTATTGATTTTGTGTGACCTACCTCAAACACGTCACCTATATCTGTTATCGATTGCATAGGCTTCACTCATCAGGTTGTGTTCCATACGGGAGACGCGGGTTCGATCTCCACCACGTACCAATGTGTTTTCGAATTTCGAATTCATATGTACGTTTATTCGATGCTCTTACGGTGAAGGAAAACATCGTGATGAAACCTGCACACACCTGCGAAGAAATTCAAAGGTTGCGTGTGAAGTCAACCAACCCGCACTGGGCCAGCGAGGTCGACTAATGCCTAATCGCCGAGCCCAATCGTAGGCTCGAGCTCCTCGGTGAGGACTTATATGAGTTGTTTATCCACCCATGGGCGTCACGGCACGCATAGTTTTTTAATATTTCCGTAAAATAAGATATTTTAAAATTTAAAACTAAAGACAACTATTTATAATCAGGTCTATGTAGGTTTTCAGTTTTAAAATTACGTAATAAAAATTGTGTGTAGGTTTAGCAATAGAAAATAAGCAGCAAAGCGTTAGCAAAGATTTCAAACCCATTCAAGAGTTTCTTTGAGACCGTAGCAGCTGAAAAAGTTACAACTTCACCTTGGAACACTACTGGGGCTAATTCTCGATGTCACGCTCATATTTTTATTTAATTTCGTGTCTCTTTTTCACATTTTAAATATAAGAAAGGGATAGGAAATGGATATTTTAATTTTCGAGCCGTCTAACACAGAATTTCGACCTAATAGACGCTTTGATTCTCAATTTTAGAGCGGACGAAAAGACTTAAAAAAAATCTTAACTTGTCAGAACAAGACGTTCATCGAACACCGACCATACCGTCATTTCTACCAGTTAAAACACATCGCATCATAATATTTTAAAAAGCAGAAAGTACAGACAAACTTAAATTAAGGATTATAGCGTAAAGTCCTGAATTAACCTTACAGTATATACGTATTTTGACGTCGTCGTCCGTAGCGTCAAGGGGCGTTGAGATGAAAGGGTCATCAGCGTACCTTTACTGCCGGCGCTCATTTAACACTGATCATACCGTCTCGTGTCGATAAAATGAGCAACATCACATCATAAAATTTTGAAAAGCAAAAAGTACAGACAAACTTAAATTAAGGATTACAGCGTAGAGTCCTGAATTAATCCCACAGTATATACGTATTTAGACGTCGTCGTCGTTGTTAAGTTACGTAGCGTCAAGGGGCGTTGAGATGAGAGGGTCATCAGCGTATCTTTACTGTCGGTGCTCATCGAACACCGATAATATTGTCGAGTCGATAAAATGAGCAACATCACATCATAACATTTTTATTTAATACAGTTCCCCGAGATAGTAAGAGTGTTTTTTTAATCAGTGTATTTTAATATGATAGTTACAACGTGTTAGTAAAATAAATCCAAAAGCGGTAGCTCATGAAACTGAAAAATGTTTTTCTTTCAAAAGAGTAACATAAATATTTGTAGGTTTATACAAAGTGCAGTCTGCTGATTAATTTGTATAAAAAGTATTTTTTTTACATTTATGAGACAGTTTGTTTTTTTTTTAATTAGTAGTATTTTTTGACAGAAGTTTTTGATGTCTAACCAATGTTACATTAAAAAAAAATACGGACGGACTGAATAGAATATAATGTGAAATATATTATGCACTTTAAAAAAATAACACTAGGCAGCATGTTCACTGGCTAATTTACAACTATAAACGTGTTGTGCATATTAATCACTTCCGATTACATAGAAGTTTATTTAATAATTTTATTATTCAGTCATGTAAAACAAGTCAAGCCCAACCAAAGCTGCTAAAAACTGTTGACAAACAATGCTTTTTTTATAATGAGCTCTTCGATGTAAGAAACAAAAGTAAAAGTGATGTTATTAATAAGACATACTCAACATAAAAAAATATCAATCATTCCTGTATTATGTTGTTTCTACAAACAGCCAAGCAGATGTATATTTTCACCAAAAAATATATTTAATCATAGTGGCGCCATTCCAAGTTATATCGTGGATAAAGAAGAAATGCTGCTGATTGACGCAGAGGCAGGTAGAGGTGGATTTTGGAGGTTAGTTCGTATTCTGGTTGCGCGCAACAAGTGCGGCGCAGGTGGGAGGCAGGGGGGAGTGCCGAGGAGAGGGGTCCTCATTGATCAGCCGGCGGCGGCGGCGGCGCCTGTTGCTCGCCCCCCGCCCCGCCACTGACCCGCGCGGGGTGTAATCAAGCTGACGTATGACAACAACGCGCGGGAATCGCTTCTCATCACCATTAAACCTGGTTTAAACAGTACTGCAGATGGATTTGAAGTAGGCTCGGCTTATTCTAATAAGGAAAACTGTGTTGGGATATTCCATTATCATAATTGAATGTCCCAACACAGAAAAACTTAACACTATATGAAAATTTCGAGTATCTAAGTCTACTTACAATTTTTTTATTGTTTGCTGTAATAGAAACAATTAGAAGAAAAATTGCGAAAAATTTTAACTACAGCCAGACGGACAGTTGGACGAACGACGGACAGCAAAGGTTTAGTATTAGGGTTACGTTGGCACCCATTGGGTACGGCACCCTAATAAAAAGGGGACAATATACGTTTTCAATTTTTTTTTATTAATAGCTATTTAGAAGAAAAATTTAAGTCGAAAGATTGCAGTACAAACATATATTCTAAAATAAAAACAATAACTTGTTGATTTAAATGAAATGAAATTTAAAAAAACTTGAAATTAAACAGGGCTTGTAGACAGTTTTGTTTATAATCTAAATAATTAGAGATATCATCAAATTTTCAGAGTGTTGTCATACACTGTCACATATCGTCTGAAATAATAATACAAACTCCCAAGATTACTCACGAGCAAGTTCCACCGCAGATTGTCAGTGATATAACTTTATACTGTCGCACGAGCACGAGCACACTAAAAGCTTTAGAACAACAAACTTCGGCAATAAATAACAAAAATACGATAAAAAGGGACAAAAAGTGTCACAAACCACAATTAATCATGATTATGGTGAGGGCGGCGTTTATCGTGTCATTACGATCTTAATGCAGTAATGATCGTGTTTCATCACACTGAGAAAAAAAATATTGTCGTAATTAAAAACAACATTTCTAAAAGGCGGAAATATCAAATTTTATCAATACCTATGTGTTTTTATTAAAAATTACAAAATAATTTAATTTCAAGTACATTTTATTAATTTCGTAATGTAATACCTACAAAAGGGTTTTATTAAATTTCGGAATTATTATTCTGTACTTGGGATTGCAGAATTTTATATGTATTATAAAACTTTCCTTGAATTTATATGTGGTGTCCTAATATCAAGAGGTAAAGTTTAGTAAAGATTACAAATAAGTTTTACTTAATTGAGGAAATACCATGGACTATAATATTTAATAAGGCATTTCTTATTTCTATAATTCGTGAACTTGTTATTACGTGGAGTTTTGTTTTTCCACACAAGAGTAAATTATTATTTCTCATTACAGTTACGGCTATTAGTGTTTACAATCACTTTTCCATAAATTAGTAAAGTTTACTAGTAACAAGACATGTGCCTACTTTGATGTTGGCGGCTGCCGCTGCTTGCACTCATTTGCGTTTTTGGTCAGTGAGTGAGCGTGACGTGCGACGACGTGAGTGCGATGTGATCGAAAAATATAAATTGGTGCAGTGCAAAATAAAAAACAATTTTGATGTGATGGATTACTTAACCTGTGATATTTTTGTTGAATTTATTTAGAGTTATTTGTTAACAATTTTCAGCTATGTTCTTACTTACGTCTAATGAACAAAAATTATGTTCTTTGTCTAAAAATAATTAACTAGAAAAAAATAAAGTTACTTTAGAAAAGTATTCCATATTTTATTTATAATAATTTGCACCTATCCATAAATTAAGATTTCGAACAATTTCCTTTGTACATGCCTAATTAATTGTAAAAAGATACAAAATAAATAAAATACAAAATAACCATCATTTTTATAGACCTTATTAAAATTGTGACTTGAAATTACATATCAATTAATTAAATGCATTAAGCTGTGATTGCATTAAGCTGTGAATTTAGCGGTTTATAAGTAAATAATGTACTAATTATGATTAAACAGAACACTAGAAATTATATCACAGGTTACTTGCATTTAATTAATAGATATGTAATGTCAAGTCACAATTTTAATAGGGCCTATGAAAAATACTGGATATTACAATACGATTTTATTATTTACACACCTAAACTTGTGAATCCTAGTCACACGATTCGTAAAACCAAAAAATAAAACACTAGATACAACAGCAGTTTCATAATTTTAACGACTCGTTTTTGTAATTCCTATTAAAAGTAAGCATGTTACATTATTTGGATTCAAATAAATTTTACTCATTGTTAGTAAACTAAAATTGTTATTCCAATTGAACTTAGTCTTTTGCCGTTAGTAAATGCAATAAGTAAAACTCGTTTATAACCGTTACAGTAATTTAATTGTCCTGGGAATCACAAAAATTTTAATAATTATTAATATTATTACCTTGTCGCTAATGAAGGAGTGCACTCCGTCACCAATATGGCAATCACATAGATGGCTCCGGAATGTCTGATATGTATCCGTAGTGTCCGTAGTAATCATGGGCGACACTCGAACTACACATACCTTCATACAGGCTGTCTTCTTCTTAGTGCTGGGGTCCGCTTTCCTACTCAATCTTCTCCACTTTGCCTGGTCTTTGGGCATCCAGTGTGAGATTGTTCTCTTCCATATCCGCTTTCACGACGTCCAGCCAGCGCTTTTTAGGCCTACCACGTGATCTAGGGCCCTGGACAGTGAGGTCGAGGCATCTTTTTCCTACGTAGTGTGGAGTTTGTATGCTCTGTGTGCAAACTCCGCGATCTTTTCTTCTTTTGGATACTTTTTAGTTATTACTGGCACTTGAGAGTAGCCTTATGTGTGTGAAAAATCTAGTATGAGTTTTGTGAAGTCAGAAAATGATCTTCAGTCTACGTGGTTGTAGATAAGTTTGAAGAAGAGGAATTAAAACGATATTTAGATGAAAAGCCAAGCTGTTATTATTCAATGAAGTTGCTCTACCGCAGGAGTCGTCCCCTTTGCACTAGAGGCGACAGTAGCCTGACGGTTTGCGACTTATATGGCCATACCATAGGCTGTATTAAAAATAAATTATTTTACACTAGACACCGTCCTAAATTGTTCGTATAAACCGAATCTGCGGCAAACTTTACTGAATTTTAGGAATTTATTGTCTTTAAACATACAGAAACGGTTTTGGCAAGCTATGTCACCACAATTCACCACATGGTTGTGACGTTTTGATGAAATTCTGAATATTAAACTACTGTTTTGACATTTAATCAGAATAAGCTGATTTTTACAGCAGTCCAGTCAACTACCGAATAATAGACCAGTGTTAAACTTCTTTGCTGGCACTTCGTAGAGATTTCAGACAGCCCATAAAGAATTCATCGTCTTAAAACTTTTCTAAAAGCCATGATAGTGATAAAATTAGACAATAGTCTAGAAATATTTTTGCATTGCGTATGCGATAGTAAATGAATAGTACATGTGTACTATAATATATTTCAGATGAGAGCGTCGGTGGTCCAGTGGCTAGGGCCGCTGCTCCCGCCTGGGAGACGCGGGTTCAATCCCCACCACCTACCAATGTGTTTTCAAATTTCGAATTCATATGTACGTTTATTCGACGCTCTTACGGTGAAGGAAAACATTGTGATGAAACCTGCACACTCCTGCGAAGAAATTCAAAGGTTGTGAGTGAAGTCGACCAACCCGCACTTGGCCAGCGTGGTCGACTAAGGCCTAATCGCCCTAACTCAGGGTAGTCTCGAGCCCCTCGGTGAGTATAATGAGCTGTTGATGATTTGATGATGTTCACTGTACCAGATAGATAATAAAGAATAAAGTCTGTTATTATGTGGAATAGTCCCGCGGCAGGTCGTTAAGACATCGATTAGACATCGTTTACGACGGCTTCGAGTTGAGATTTGTAGCTAATTGTTCCATATCTCCTGGAAATGTTCCCGTTTATGACCTCTTAGTCTGTTCCGACGTGTTATTCTAAGTAAGAACCCGCACTATGATTACCAAGTACAAACTATTGGGCGACATCTACACTCAACAAGAGCAAATAATCCGAGTCGGGTAAATGACACATCTGAAAATTTCGGTAACTCATCATCATCATCATCATCTGTGGGTTGTAAGGTCGACAACCGACCTCACAAACCCTGGTGTCAGTGTTATAGAGCCGCCAAAGGCCACTGACTTGGCTCGTGTAACGACTAGTCGTTACACTATACAGTAGCCGGGACCAACGGCTTGTAACGAGGCATTCGTCCTCTTTCTCTGTTTTATCACTGGCAACCTTTCTTCCTGGCAGTCTATGATGCTTCTCATTTAAAATATTTAAATTTCGAAATCTTTTGTCTCTCTTGAAGAAAGGTTTCCAGTGATAAAACAGAGAAAGAGGACGAATGCCTCGTTACAGGCTTAACGTGCCTTTCGAAGCATGGAATCATCTTTCTTTTCGGACAATCAGGTGATTCAGCCAGCAATGTCCTAACCAAACTGGAGAAAGTCTCAAAAAGAGATTTTTGCTTGACAGTGTCCCCACCAGGAATCGAACCCGGAACCTCCGTAATGGGCGTTGAAATCTCAACCACTCGGCCACGGAGGCTGTTCGGTAACTAAGAATGCTAGTGAAATAATAATAACATAATATTAATGTTATATGCTCCTGTTCTAAATTCCCGGGCTCAGTTATTGCTTTTCATATTTATTTAGTTATTATTACGATAAAAAAATTACAATGGATGAATGGTAACGATCATTTTCGATAATTTAAAATTATGTCTTGACTTTTAAAAGGTTAGTTTTCAAACCCCCTATAATACTAAAATGAAAATTTCTACTGTGTAAAAATATAATGAAAAGAAAATGTGAAATTGACAATTTAAAAACTTTGTTAAGCTAATTTTCATATTGTCAGCGAAATATAATCTCATTTAACTTGTTCACAAAGATTTTACCATTTAAGTCGTTCTAACTCTTTGTAACTGACTAAGAATAATACTTAGAACACTTTTACAATTTATGTAATCATGAATAGAATAATTTTATTTTTAAGTAAAGAGACTATCCAGGATAGGATAAGAGAAGGATTAGTTCAGGGTTTCCTTAGGATAAGATAAAACCAACTCGAGATAAGATAAGTTAAAAGATATTTTATTACATGACTGCCCAAAAAAAGGAGTGCATTACATGCATGTACTTATGTCAATCAATCAATCAGCCTATTGCAGTCCACTGCTGCCTCCCCAAGGGTACGCCAAAGCGCACGATTACCCGCTTTCCTCATCCAGCCACCACCAGTGACCTCAGGTCATCAGTCCACCTGGCAGGGGGGGCGTTCCATACTACGTTTCCCGAGACGCGGTCTCAATTCGAGATGTACTTATGTATGTGACTTTAATTATTACACATAACTCCTAAATGTCTGAACACATGATGTATGGGGTTCGGTAGAATCCTTACATCAACCCGAGTGATACTGGCTTCATTATTTTTGGCAGGGCAGTCATGTTTTTTTAATTTTCAGATATTTTATAGTAAGATGTGTTAGCTCTACTTGTGAAAACAAGCAATCTTACAGTGGAGACAATTTTACTGACAAATATCGATGCGAACAGTTGATTTATCGTTCAAATAACTGTTCGCCCAAAAAAATATGTTTATTTCATCAACAACTCATATACGTCCCCACCAATTGAATTAGGGCGATTAGGCCTTAGACGAACACGCTGGCCCAGTGTGGATTGGTCGACTTCACACACAACCTTTTAATTTCTTCGCAGAAGTGTGCAGGTTTCATCACGATGTTTTCCTTCACCGTAAGAGCGTTAAATAAACGTACATATGAATTTGAAATTCAAAAACACATTGGTGGTGGGGATCGACCCCGTGTCTCCCGGACAGGAGGCAGCGGCCCTAGCCACTAGACCACCAACGCTCTGTGTTGTTTTTTTACTGTACGATATTTTATCAGCCGGTTGTTAACCTTGTATCTGTATGGCAGTGTGGCTTTCCTTAATGTGATTCCCAAGACGTCCATTATAAACATTAGATAAGTTTAAAGAAAACTTCCGCTCACTTCTCCCACGTTATAATAATGACATACGACTAGCTGGAGAATAGTGAAGTTTGAGAACTTGGAATAACTGCTGATAAATCTGATCGTGTAATAAACTTTTGAACAAAACTTCCCAAACGCACCGCACCACCTAACAATGTGTTTTCTAATTTCGAATTCATATTTACGTTTCTCTCTAACGGTGAAGGAAATCGTCACGAGGAAACCTGCACACAACTGCGAAGAAATTCAAAGGTTAAGTGTGAAGTTAATTTAATCAATCAATCAGCCTATTGCAATCCACTGCTGGACGTAGGCCTCCCCAAGGGCACGCCATAGCGCACGATCACCCGCTTTCCTCATCCAGCCATCACCAGCGACCTTACTCAGGTCATCAGTCCACCTGGCAGGGGGGCGTCCCACATTACGTTTTCTATGTTCAAAATTAATCAATGTTTATGTTCTACTATGTTTCTTAAATAGTGGACTTGAAATGCATAAAGCGTAAGATATTTCTGTTATCCGAAATAACAGTATTCTTAGCCTGTAGTTGAAGCTAACGTTGTAAACTTGGGCTGTAAAGCAATCAATGTCCGGGAATCAATCCGGTTAGGGACTGCCAGACGTGACCCTCGACGGCCGTTCTACCTCCGACTAATCCAATATGAGCGTTCTGAAGGAGTACATTAAGGGTTTGTACCCTTAGAATAACATTTCACTTTCTGTGTTTGCGCTCTTCTACGAAATCAGCGCACATTTAGCCTTTATTTTAGTATGATACTAATCGACCTAATTCAGGGTAGGACGTATATGAGCAGTTGATGATGACATTTCAGAAATATAAAAGTAGCGTCAAAGATATTTTAGCTGCGGGAATTATATCACTTTCATGGCCAAAGGTATAGCGGTTATAATAGGGGATCGGACTGTTCACCATATTTTATGAATTTACAACACGAATTTGAAAAACGAATTTACAGTGATTTTTTAAAGTTTCAATATGTTTGTCTCTTACAAAAACGATTTTTTGTATGGAGATTATATGGCGTTACTAACAAATGACGTCACAAGTGGATATGTGCCTCTCTGTCTAATCTTGAATTTCAAACCTTTATAACTCGGTCAGTTTTAAAGATAGAGCATAAATTATTTTAGCGTTGGGTAGCAGAAACTAAGAAGTTTGGATTTATAAAATAAAATAAAAGTAGTCCGATCCCCTATTATTCGTCATCTTGCAAGGTGAAAGTCAAGTGTACAAAGATAAACGAATACAGAAAGAGACGTGAAACTGAGGTCAATTGCGAACCTATATTATAAAAAAACGGCTATGTGCATCTTTGCCCGGATGGACTTACTCGCGACTTTATTCTATTTCACACAACATTTTTAGTTTTATACTGGACCTAAATCTTGTGCCGCAAAATCAACATATCAAGCGTAATCTGACTTTTGGGGGATCAGAAGGCTCTTACTTATAAAACGTATTAATACAGGTTTTCGACGGTTTTAGTCACTGTCAATTCATCCTTTCAATAACAACTACTATTATTACTTTTTACTGTAAAGTAGAAGATGCTGATGAACTTAAGCTGAGTAAACTTAAGTAAACAAGTGAGCGTCAAGTGGACTGTGGAGGACGGCACGGTGTGACAGCGAGATAAAACGCTTAAGTTGGTACACTTTATGAAGTTATTTACTTAGTTTCTTAGTTAGGTTGTGAGCTTGCATAACTTAGTTCGAGTAAATTTGTTTTGAAAGCAAAATGAGTTTGATGCATACTGAAAAATAAAATGTAATGTAGGAAAATAAAATAAAATATTTCACTGCACTAGGATATTCCACCCAATTGTTTACAGAAGTTTTTCTCAAAGAACGTACGGTCAACTGCACAACACCTCACTTGTCAAAATAAACTCCGCTTAAGGTACTATTCCGAGCTAAGCTGCCGACTGCAACTGCCAACTGCAACGTGACTGCAACGCTGTCGGCAGTTTATATACATTAAAATTTCTATTAAATGAGTCCCGAGCGACGACTGCAGTCGGCGGCACCGCGGTGGCTCCACGGACAGTGGTTTGTTATACATTGTTTACGTTTACGTTTTATGATATCAAAAAAGAACATGTTTGATTTGAATGAGACCACCAGTATCTGTTTATAGTTTTGAATTACGTACTAGTACGTGGCACGAAGGTATCCCAGCAGTCATGAACTAGAAGGATTGGACATTTGGAAAGCCCCTTACATTATATTTTATGTTGTAATTGCTAAAAAAGTGTTTTACAACCAGTTGACACAGGCAGTCTTATGTTTATTACAATGTTATTAGTTTGAATATGATTTTATATTATTTTGCTACGAGTTTGTCAACGAATGTTAACGTCATAATTGTCAACGTTTGTTAGTTACCATAAAGGTGATGGCTGAAAAACAGCATAGCTGACGTGTTCACCTTTTCATACTTATTTACGTGCCTGTACTACTTATTGATACATATTGTTAATGTAATGACAATGAATAAATGTCTTCTTATTCTTCGTATTCTTTACAAAGCCGCGGCAGGTGCCGTCGTTCTCAGAATCGGTTTGTAGCCTTAGAATAAGGACTCTCGGAATACGTTTCGATTCAATCAAGCCCTAAAAGGAGACTTTTCGGGGTGTACAAATGTAGCTGAATCAGCTATTTATGTGCTACAACCGACGTCTGATAGAATTCATCTGTTTGGCATTTGAATAAAGTTTTTAAATTGGTACATAAACGGAACAAACACATTACATAATGGTCCTTGCTACAGTTTATTATTTTAACAATTACACGCGACGCTACAGCGTCAACGCGCGAGCTTTCTGCGCACTCAAAGTATACATAGTCATACTCAAACGACATCATTATAATAATGTTTACGTCAAAACGCGACTCTTCTGCCTGCCACAATATGCAGACTACATCAATTTTAATTTTGTTAATTAAGAAGAGCTAAGAGGTAATACAAAGTTTAATTTTGTTTTTCTAAAATGGTTTTTTTTTTGCCGTATGATGACGGCAGGGTAGAATACGTTTGTCACCAACCCCAGTCTTCCCGTGGGTGTCGTAAGAGGCGACTTAGGGACTACACATTGAACAGGGAACGGGCAGCAGCGCTCTCTGATACAGTAACCTTTTAATCTGCGATCTCCAACCCGCCTGCCAAGCGTGAAGATTATGGCAAAACCCTTCACTTAAGTGGAGGAGGCTCATAGTCCAGCAGTGGACTGTAACGGGTTGTTGATGATGATGAAAATGGTTTTTTTTTTCTAGAACTTGTTTGTGATCGGCAAAGGACATTGCTTTGACACTTTTTATAATACTGAAACTGGTTTGATATAATACTAGTACCAGTACCAGTTGACTTGTAAGAAATAAGAAGGAAACGTTTTAGTTGAACATGTCACAACATATACAAAAAATATAATGTTAGTATGTGTGAGGACGCAAGTTCTGTCATTTAACTTGTCTCTCTGTTATATGATAAGTAGGTATCTTCTCTGTCTTAAACTCTTCTTTGATTTTGAGATAACTGTAGGCATGAAAGAAAAATATTGCATAATGCTTTGTGGTAACTTATTCATGGAACTCCATGATAACATACTTCTTTGTAAGGCACTAACGAAAACGGCAGCTAATTTGTTAAGTTAATGAAAAGTTTAGTTCACATTAGCTTTCCGCCCGTGGCTACGCTCGCATTATGTAAGATTTTCCCGTGGGAATAAGACTTTTTCCCATAAAAAGTAGTTATAAACTATTTCTATTCCAAATTTCATCCAAATGGCGGCGGCGGGACAAACATCTAAACATCCAAACACTAAAATATCCAAATATCCATCCATTATATAACATTTTCAAATTTATAATATTAGTTTGATACTAAATAAAGTGGCACTGGCGAAAAAACAGTGTTTTTCACTTAAGAAAAATGTTAGCTAAACCTTTCTATTTTATTTTATTAAGTAATGTTGCAAATGTCATCTCCAGAGGTCCATTTAAAAATGTAGGAGTTTAAACAACAGCTATAAAGCGAAGAGGATTTTCTCCTTTCTTTCGTCACTAGGGAATAGCAATTTGTCTGGGATTGTAAATAAGTAGCTCAGAGTGCATGTGCATGCAGTGAGAAAAGCTTCCAAAGTAGTACAGTTACTTAATATATTTACACTTTTCTTTCTTGTGTGCCTATAATTGTATAATTTTGATTAGTTCCTCATCATCATTAAATCAGGTACTGCCGAGAGTCTCCAGAGAATTAGTGTGATCAGGGAGCTATACAATAAGACCTACAATTTCAATTTAGAATAGTAGTTCGTTTATTCGACGTAATACATTGTGAAGCTTATAAACCAAAAAGACTATGGTTTTTAATTTAGGCTAATTCATATAATGTTCCAAGGGCTAATTGTATAATTGTAATAACTGTAAGTATTATTTATATTCTATCGATTTCATATACAACCTTTCACTTTCTCTGCCGCTGACTTTCTCATAAAAGTGGCGTTAAAAACTAAAATATCTACTCGATATCCAACCAGAATTATTTTTTCTAACTTTACTGTGATTATTAGGTTTCAGAAGCGGTTCAAAATGTTCCTTGAATATCTTATCCTCGGAGCTGGTACGAGAAGCATCAATTCCCCCCCCCCCCCCAACGATAAAGGCTTGTCTACAGCATGGTCGATGGCAAGAAATATTGGCAATGTCATAATATGTCAAAATTATGTCTCACATCGTTCTCATGCCAGTATTTTTACGAGGCCGCGATAAGTTGGTGTGTGACCTTAACACCATTACTCCCGTTCGCACAACCACAACAACAAATTCACTCAATTAATTTCATACTGGGGAATAATACTTTAAAGCATCTAATTACAAAACGGTTTTACGAAGCTCAATGAGCTACGCCTGCTACGCCGTAGTAGTTGTCTACGAAACTCATCTGTCTACGATATTTTGCGAATTTTTATAATCCAAGGATTATAATATCGGTTTACTGTTTCCTTCCTGTTGCGTGTGGTAGACCAATGACTGATTCAGGGTAGGCTCGAGCCCCTCAATTAGGACGTAGATATATGACCTGATAACATGGTGCCTATAAACCAAATAGGGGATTGGACTACTTTTATTTTATTTTATGCTCTATCTTTAAAATTGACCGAGTTGTAAAGGTTTGAAATTCAAGATTAGACAGAGGCACATACCCACTTTTGAAAGAGACAGTCATATTGAAACTTTTAAAAATCACTGTAAATTCGTGTTTCAACCGATTCTGCTTTTTTCTTCGTGAATCGTCTGCTACTAAATTTTTTTTTTTTAAATAATTCATAAAATATGGTAAGCAGTTCGATCCCCAATTGTTAAAATTTTCAAGTTTTAGCATGGTGTAGCCAAGCCCTTACCACTGGCCCTATCGTTCCAATTAAACCAGCGGCTGCCTTTATACAACAAGTTAACTAAATTATTGACACTGAGAGAAAGGGTAAGATTAAAACTGGGCCGAGTTTATTGAGGCCAATGTAAAGCGTTTTAAGGTTATTGTGAGACGTTTTTGATCAATAAAGCAGTAGTAAAACTTTAAGCATTATAACCATTCGAACAGCAGTGTGTCGCTAGTGTCCATTATTGCGGATATTTAGTGTGAAAAGTGGTATCGGATCCTTAAAAATAGAATATAAACGTGGACCAGACCCTTTTCTGTGTCTTCCTAACATAAAAAAAAAATGGATGAGCGCCAAGGAGTAGCAGGTTCATACTCTGTCTGAGCAACAAAAAAATTATCGGCTTCGATTAAAATAGTAAGCAAAACTTACAAAACATTATGTCAACTTCGTAATGTATAATAAATTGTAAGAAGACTTTTTTCCATACTACCATAACATAAGTTGGCCTAATACTGTTTTTCAGCTGCTGATTTTCTGTTGATCTTCAACAGGCTTTTGTTTTGTGTGTTTTTGTTTTCGTGTCTATAATTAATTTGTATTCTATAGATGTTTAGGTTTTTCAATCTGTATTTTGTTGTTTGTACTATACTATACCAAATGTTAAACAGAATTGATTCTTTCCATCAACAAAGTTCTCATTTTAGGATAAACGTTATCTTTAACATTTCAACCAATATTTAGCTAGCGAATAATTAAAAAGGTTACTCCAATATTTGACTCAGGTGAGTTAGCTTTTATAAGGAAAGCCGAAAAAGGTCACGCTTATGTTGCGTGGGGACTAATGATTATTAATAAGCTTGACTATATGATAAATTGGATTGTTAAATAAAATATTTACAAAGTATTCTCTTTGGAAAATCGTACATATAACATGTACTCGTAAATTCATTTATCAAAAGTAATATTCTGAATGATAAAATTGGAGGAGTCCTTTGCCAAGCAGTGGGATCTCATAATCATTGTCATCATCCACTGCTGGACAAAGTCTTCCTCCAAGGATCTCACAATGACAGGTCCTGCGCTGTCCGCATCCAGCGGTTTTTCGCAACTTTCACCAGATTGTCAGCTTTGCCTTGTCCACCTTACAACCCACACAAAGATAAAGATTATCATTTTATCATTATTACACTGCATACCCGTGTTACGTGTAAAACATATAACACAACAGCTTTATAGAATAGGATTTATAAAGCGCACCGCACAATGAGAAGGAAATTCGCGGCGTTTTCATTTCCCACACGCTGCGGTTTGCTTCCGGTGTGAAGGTTCGTGTTGATTCCCTGTTCATACATCGTGGAATGTAAATGCAACATTATATAGGTATATGTTACTTTAAATATGCTTAATGGATTTACCCTGGGGCACATTTATATCGATGATAGTCTTATATAAGATGGATACTTATGGATGTACTTTATTATATACAGTATACATAAAATATAATTGTAACTGACTGATTCAAAAATGATATCTACGAAAAAATAATCTCAATGGCCTTTTTGAAAGCAATAGAAGCCAAAACAATTATTTTTATTAGAATTTTTGTTTGTTTATTTGTCTGTCTGTCTGTATGTATGTTTGAACGTGCATCCCGCAAAAACTACTGCGGCGGTCAGTTGTCGAGCGTACGACGCGAGCGCTAGTTAGGTATCCCTAGTTATGTGTGCGTGACCGCACGCACCCATCTACAAGTTCTCGCGGCGCGGCCGCCACCCGGCTGACGAAAGTGACTAACCAAGTTATTGAAAATCTTAAGTTGTTTGTTACCTTATAAACTGATAGCACTTTAAAACATATTTCGAAAAACAAATGTTTGCTCGTTCCCGAAACTGTTGACATCATTTTCTTTTTTAACATAGGGTTTTTTATATGATTAAAATTGTTAATTATTTATTTTTATTTATTTATTTGGCACACCAACACAAATAATAAGACCAGACAGACGGGAACCGCCACCTTAGGGCGACGAAGAATAATAAGATCAGACAGAATGGTTTGTTGACCGAGCGAGCGAAGCGTCTCTGTTTCAGCTTGGACAAATTTGCTTTTGTATGTATATCTGTCTGTCCATCTGTTTATTTGTTTGCTTGTTTGTTTCAGCCTACAGGTCGCGTTTCTCAACCGATTCTCGTGAAATTTTGTAAGCAGGTTTGATAAATTATTATTTTTATTTTTTATTATTATTATTTTTAGTCAGTTTTTGGAAATTTTAAAAAATGACGGAGTTATGGGGGTTGCCAGCTTACAAGGTCTACCGCTGAGGCTGTTTTCCTCTACAGGTCACATTTCTCAACCAATAAAATAAAATAAGATAAAATAAAATAAAAAATAAAAAGTTATACAAAATGAAATTAAAATTAAAAAAATTAAATAAGGTTTAATAATTTAAAAAAAAACTTTAAAAAATCAAGGGATTGACCCCCCCTCGGAGGAGGGTGGGGGGGACGGGGGGTGATTTTGGATAAGAAATAAAAATAAATATGAAAAGATATACAGACTTGTGAGGTCTACAGATCACAGAGCCACTAGTTTTATTATTACACAACGCTACAGTCCGCTAGACGACTATATACAGCGATCGTATGAAGTTCGGCTTGCCGGGTTAGGGGATATGCCGCCCGCTATAAAATCTGGTCAACGACCCAAAATATGTCCACTTTTGTGAAGTCAAGGGGTATATTCGGCCACATTCAAATCTGCTCAATGGGCGAGTTATCCATTAGTAAAAAGTAACAGGACAACTGGCCTCACTTTTCTTACAAGCATATGACAGCTGTCAAAATTCCAACGGTCATATCTCGAAAACTATTGATCCTAGACCACTGGTGTGTAGGGACTAACGAAAGGTCTGGGCAAGATTTTCATTTTCGATGACAGCTGTCAAAATTAAAACAGTCAAATCAAATCAAATATTCTTTACTACACATAAAAAACACTCATGCAAACACAGACGATACAGGAGAATGCAATTGGCGGTCTTATCACTTTAAGCGATTTCTTCCAGGCAACAATTCAACAGTCGAACAGTCATATCACGGAAACAATTAGTCATGGACCGGTGGTGTGTAGGGTCTAATGAAAGGTCTCGAGGAGATCTTCATTTTCGATGACAGTTGTCAAAATTAAAACAGTCACATCACGGAAACTATTAGTCCTGGACCACTGGTGTGCAGGGACTAATGAAAGATCTCGACGAGATCTTCATTTTCGATGACAGCTGTCAAAATTTAAACCGTCATATCACGGAAACTATTAGTCGTGGACTCGCCCACTGAGCAGATTTGAATGTGGCCGAAAATACCCCTTCACTTCACAAAAGTGGACATTTGGGCCGCGGGTCAGATTTTATAACGGGCGACATGTATATTTCGCTCAGCGGGACCACAAGTTGTAACGTCACACATCTATTTCTCTGCGTGGCTTTTTATTATTTTAAGGGCTACTTGTTGAATAACTTCGTAATTTTTCAAGATATTCAAATAATTCCCTCACCGTGAATAATATATTTTTGCAATTTATGTAAAAAAAAATAGTTATTGTGTTTCATTAGAAAGCATAGCATATACAATTGTTAAAAAAAGCATTTGGCTGGCAATCATGTTAAAATCATGTGCTGCTACTTTTTAAAAAGTATTTTTTATAAAGTATTTATCTTTCCGCCTTCCATTTTTACTAAAACAACCATTATTGTATTAATTTATTTGTCTCCATTAAGAATTAACGTAAGAACTAATAAAAAAATTCAATAATAGGTAATACTCATTAAAACAAAAAAATACACTTACGTGTTTTGGCATGCAACCGCAGTATGCAGACACACAATGGATCAGGATCGAAACGAAACGTGACCCTGCTCTGAGCTCTCGTGGACGACTGATTTTTCAAGCGCTTTCCTCGCGTATTTATTGAATGATATTAAAACGCCGCGCGGCTATAGTAAAAATGTATGGCGGATTTGAGATGCGATTTGAATATATCATAATTAAATAACCAGGCATAATTTCTAGAATGTCAACCATTTTAATTGTAGTCTGTAGTTTTTAATTGTCTTATATTGAGATTGAAGTAGAATTCTGCAGTTCAATTAATCAGAATTACTAAAACGCCAACGCGCCTTTTTTCGATTTTCTGCCAACTATATATAGTTTTCCTTCATAAACTGTGTATTATTTTTCACTTTTGCTTCATTGAAAGTGTAGATACGTTTTCTGTGAGATCAAATGTATATTTTTTATATTTATTATTGAAATATTATTCATTCGTGGATCGTAACGGTGACTAGTGTTTTCGCTTTTTTCAGTCGGCGCCCTCTTAAAACCGAGTTATCTTCTTATTCAACGTGCATTTTTTTTAAATCACCACCACAAAAATCCGAACTACTCAATCAATCAATCAATCAGCCTATTGCAGTCCACTGCTGGACTGTTGCCACCCCTCGGGCACGCCAAAGTGCACGATCACCCGCTTTCCTCATCCAGCCACCACCAGCGACCTTCCTCAGGTCATCAGTCCACCTGGCAGGGTTCCACACTACGTTTCCCGAGACGTGGTCTCCATTCGAGAACCCGTCTGCTCCAACGCTCGTCGGATCTATGACAGACGTGGCAAGCCCACTGCCACATCAGCTTGCTACACTTCTGGACGATATCAACTACCTTGGTCCTCTGCCGGATGATATCGTTTCGGATTTTATCCCGTAGCGAAATACCAAGCATAGGTCTTTCCGAAAAACTATTGATGCGTATATTCGTAATATCGAATCTATCAAACAATGACGCTTATTTGCATTGCCTTCCTAGAAACATGCTATCTCCGTTATTAAGTTTCTAATAGACTTCCTGCAACTATTATAAGATATCGTAGTTCTAAAACCTCATTGTCTCAGTTCAAATGAGCGGATAGCAAGCCAGGGCTGATTACGGTCGAGCATTATCAGCGCTATCGCAGGATTTGTCGTTAAATTCGAACTGCAATCGCACAATTAGTCAACCAACTGGTCGTAGGTAATACGCCACAGAATAATTAATTAGCGCAGAAGGTTTACCTCCATTGATAGTGCTAATCTACCTATATGTATAAAACTATATAAAACTAGTCGCTACATTCAAAGGCTCATCAGAAAAATACTTCCCCACTGCTGGATAAAAGCATCCCCCGCTTGACGTAAAAAAATGTAGTTCTACCGTAAACATGAGATGTTTTTGTTTCATAATATATCACTAAGTATCGGATGGTCACTACTGATCTCCTATCTAGAGAAATCATTGGTTCCGTATGCGCATCCGTCCGTACACACATTATTGCCCCTTCTAGCGAATTGCACATCCGTGGTGAAGCCGGATATAGGTACAATTCTTTACCTAGAAAGCTGAGTGAACCAGCCCATTTCTTGGTTGAACTCACTTCGTATTTACATACAACAGCTGCGCGGAATAGTTTCCGGTAGGCAATCAGATTGTGGTTACATAAAATGTCCAGACTTATCTTAGGCTGAAGTAAATTGTACAGAAAAATAAATTTTCTCCGACACGCTCGAAAATGTGATCATTACTACCAAAAAACAGTACGCGAAGTAACTCATTTTTGGACGAAACATTTTCCCATACAAAACAGCGGCCAGCAATGTGCCCTCAAATGGCCTAGGCCAGCAAAGTAACTTTCGTCTAGAAATTTCAATGTATTTGAGTCTTTTTACAGCATACTCTTATGTTCTAAATTCTAATTTTATATGAATCGTACACGAATCGTAGGGATTGGAGTTGGCTGTATGCTCTGTATGTAATATGGCGGTTTGTAATTTTCGTCTCTTATTTTTATCGTACTATTTTCTTACTTATTTATCATGATGAAGTTAACAAATCATTGAATTAGGGAAATGTTATAACAATGAATGGTTCAAGAAGTTAAAGTTAAAGTGATAACGATTAGAACTTATAAGTTTAGTACGATACAAGAAGACATCTAAATCCAAGGTACCTACCACAATATTTTTAGCATTTTAAAAGTTCCTCGCATATTTCCGAGAAAAGCACTATACAAGCCTCGGCCGCAATAACTCTTGTTGGACTCGTACACAATAAAAGTCCTCGCCTGCGGCTTGGACTTTAAACGTGCCCTCGTCCACCAATAATAAATTTTGCGGCCGCGGCAGTTATGTACTAATTATGTAATGTGGCTGAATTTACGGAATAAATGCGACTGGGGTAAGACAAGGTACTTTATTTTTGGCAAAAAAACGGTAATAAAAGATCGTAACACTTGTACTTAAAGTTTTATGTACCGTAAATAAAAATTTTATTTTGTTGCCTTTAAAAAAATATAAGATTAGCGAATTTTAAATGAATGAATGAATTAAATATTATTTATTTAACACAAACAGACAACAATGTTAAAGAAAAGTAGAATTATGTATAATTAAGTTTATAAATTAGTAAAAGCTTTTAAATTACCTATTTGAGCTTTTCGGAAACAATCAGGCAAGTAGGTACTTACTTATTATAAGCGAGACCGTTCAAAATTACCTCTTAAATCACCTCATAATAATGGCATGATTAAAGGCCGATACTCCCGAGAGACGTAAATGAAACCTATGATAATTAATTTTATTTTGAATTAACCGCAGAATTAGATGAATCTAGTAGGTAAGTACAGTCAAGGACCTTTAATTTATTCATAATTTCAACTAAGTAATCAAATCCGAATATTACGAAACTTTTACTTTGCTTGTAGGTACTAACAAATGATCACCATCATCATTTTGTGTGGTTACAGGGTCAACGACCAACCCCTTTATAACGACTATTTATTTTATATTTTGGCCTAGTGTAGTAATTCTTACTTGCAAAGCTCTTGCAACGGAACAAAGTCTTAACGCCTCCATTTAAAAAACCAGAACGTACATCTAGTTCATATTTGAAAAATTCTGCCTCGTTGAAGTTCTAAAGTCGTTATTAAACTTTTCATATTTCATTGTTGAGAAGTGTAAAGTTTCGTGAACTGCACTGTTTTAGTTTCAGTTGAGGTTGAGCTTACTCGGCGAGTTGCAACGAGACTTCGCGGCTCAGAACTTTCCTTGTAGGATGTATGCAAGTTGTTATTAAGTCATCAACAGCTCACATACGTCCCCGCCGAGGAGCTCGAGCCTACCCTGAATTAGGGTGATTAGGCCTTAGTCGACCACGCTGGCACAGTGCGGGTTGGTCGACTTCACACACAACCTTTGAATTTCTTTGCAGGAGTGTGCAGGTTTCATCACGATGTTTTCCTTCACCGTAAGAGCGTCGACAGGAGCGTTAAAACATGCATAAAAAAATATTAGATTTTTTCATAGTTCATCTGAAAGTATACAAAAATAGAATACTGACAGTCAAAACAGAATCGAAACTGATCGAAAAACAAACTAGTTAGAACATTATTAAACAAATATATCTGTCCCTTGCTACGAAAACAATTTTTTCTATGGCGGATGTATGGCTCGCGACATGACGTCAGATGTGTCGTCGGACCTTTCTGTCTAACCATCAACTTTGAAGCCTTATAATAATAATAACTTTGTTTCTGAGCAAGATATTTGGAAAATTACTTTTTGTGTGTTTATCTGGAACCTGAAATATTTCGAATAATGAATTTTAAAAAAATGTGCATATTCCCTATTGCGTCGAAAGCGTCGAAATTGGTTTGTTATTAAGTTTATTCATTATGAAATCATTCATTAATGTGCGGGTTTTATCCGTGTCTTTTTAACTGTTTTCGTGAGTTGGAAAATATTTTTGTGGAACAAGTAAGCGACAGATGTATGCAATAAACAGTTGAACGATAAATAAAGAAGTAAGTAAATGGTATGGTTCCAGCTCTGTAGCATCTTAAGCGCTATGATAGAGAGAATACAGTTTAACTTAGTATATCTGTTACAGTCAAAACTCATAAATCAGACAAAACCACTTTTGACTGGTTTTTGCGGTCAAAACTGTTTTTGACTAAGGGCATCGGTTAAAGCCACTTTTGACTCAATAATCAGTCAAAACTGTTTTTAACTGAAGGCATCGGTCAAAACCACTTTTGCCTGATTTTCGCAAAATAACAAAATGTTACAATAAAAATAGAAAAATGATGCTCTTTCATAAGACATCACTTTTGACAAAACTTAAAGCCTGTTATGACAATTAGCGCTTATCAAAACACAAGAATGTGCACCAATTGTTTATTTTCCTAGTCGCGGGCGCATCTGGCGAGAGCATCCAGCGTCCGCTGACATCAAGGGTCGTAAAAACTTACTGCAATGGCCGCTCGGTCTGGTGCTTGTAATTGCTATTGCAGTATGAGTTTCGCGGAGAAATGTACGTCTTACCAACTGCAGTAGCAGTAATGTAAAAGCAAACAGAGGATTCTTTGGATTATTAGAAACTCTCCAAAGCTGACAATCCAACCGCGGCAACTCCTACGTAATTTTCAGTGTATTTCACGGGGAAAAATATTATTAGCTTAGTAATCATCAACGGCCCGTTACAGTCCACTGCTGGACTATGAGCCTTCTCCACTTAAGTGGAGGGTTTTGCCATAATCTCCATGCTTGGCAGGCGAGTTGAAGATCGCAGATTAAAAGGTTACTGTATCAAAAAACGCTGCTGCCCGTTCCCTGTTCAATGTGTAGTCCCTAAGTCGCCTCTTACGACACCCACGGGAACAGTAGGGGTTGGTGACAAATGTATTCTACTCTGCTGTCACTACACGGCTTATTTGCTGAGTACAATGAAAATTACAATGAAAATTCAACAATAACAGTATAGATTATTTATTTTTGTTAAAATTTGATGTCTGCTAACGAAATCATTTATTTCCAGTAGTTCCTTTTGACATTTCCTTCAAAGGAACTAATGGTACTTTTTCTTCTCATTAGTTTCTTTTATCATTTTGAAGGAACTACAGGGACTTCACTTTGTCCCTTTGAGCCGGCGGCGGCGACGTCATGGTTAGTGCTGCAAACTGCAACATTGGCTATTTTTTATGACGAGAAATATATATTTCAACCGATGGAGTTTTATCTCATTGAATTGCTAGTAAAACTAAGTTCCGCTTTAACTTACACTTTTTCTTTCCATTGGTTCCTTTAATCATCAATAATGGGAAGAAAAAGTACCATTAGTTCCTTTGAAGGAACTGTCAAAAGGAACTGCTGGGAATAAACGAACCAAATAGCATTTACAGACACACACACAGTATTTTGACAGTATTTTTACTTACTTATACCAATTCTGCTATTAAGCTCTGTGACATGTAATGTGTTTAAAAATCAAATAATATATTGAAACATAAACCCACTACAATTATTAAGAAAAAATATCTATATCTGAACTCGATATCAACGGACTCGATGTTACCGGACTTTGACGCAAACGTAATTAGGCGAGGCTCTATTTGAAAAACCGTTCTTGGGCCCCTTTTTTAACTTCGACGTGAGAACGTCTCGGAATGTACCAAATCAAGAAAATTACAGAAGAGTTTATCATTTAGCGACGTAACTAAGTAGATTTTACATATAATCAAGGAGTAAAATAAAAACAAATAATTAAAATCACCGAAAATCACCTCACATTCAAAATTTACAAATCTGTATTCTCAATATTTTCAGCGACAACAACATATTTTTTTATATTTTTTGGGTGGGTGTATTAATACTTAAACGGCGAAACCAGCTAGTTTTTTAATTCGTTCTATATTTTCACAAAAAAGAGAAAAGAGTTCAAGAAAAACGAGTTTTTTTACACGATTCCTGCGCAGTGTCGGACGTAACCTCCGTGAAGCATCGCACGCTAATATTAACGTTATTTCAGTAGTGCATCGGTTGAACTTTCAACTAAAGCGCGTTGAGTTGCTAATTTAAGATAGGGCCTCGCTTTAACATAAAAAGCGTGAATTATCGTGCGCGAGCGCCATGTTTTCTTATCTTATCTTACTTTTTACTCTACTTGGAAAACAAATAGCGATATTTATCAGAAAATAAAATTGCTCAACGCACAAACATTATATGGTGGCATTATAAGCCGCATACGGTCACTGAAAACCCCCATAATGCCTCTTTGGTAGTTCGATCTCTAACTTCAAACTTCTTACAGTTACGGCGTAATATAATCCCATACGACGTGAACAAAGTTTCCAGCTGATAAAGGTTTTGTCGTGGGTAGAGAGAGTTCTGGAGTTTTCTCCTAAAAAGTTCCATTGTTCGACCAGTTAAGAGAATAAGCCTGGAAATAAGTATAAAGAGACTTTGCTCGTACTTCAAGAAGATATGAATGAATTTAAAAACAGAATTTTGTTAGTAAAAATGTTTCTAAACTGAAATATAGGGAGTTTTAAACTCAGTTACTTACTTTATCTTCTATAGAAGCTTTAAAATACAATAAATATTTTTTTAAATAGGTACCAATTAATATACTAAAATGAGAGACCTGTTTTTAAAATAAAATTATACTTCTAAATTATACTTGAGTACTTTAATAATTTAAGTTTTAGCTAGAGCATTGTTATCAAGGCTTTGCCCTCATATTTCATAATAAACAAAGTGCCACTTTTGTAAAACAAGAAAATGCTCTTTTGTACTTATCTCAATGAAAAATACCCTGTAGTTTTACAAAGAAACTGGAATAGGTAGCTCCATATTATTAGTCGAAAACCGTGTTCAAGGACTTACAATTTGCCGGCAGCTTAATCATAAAAGGGTTTCAGTGTACCGGCCATCGGGACACACTATTTTATTTATCTGGTTTTTTGTTTTTGTAATTTGAATAGCGAAACTGGAGGTAACATCAAAAAAGACAATCTCGGAAACTTATCACTTATACTAAAATGATAGGACATCACAGATTTTATATGTTTTAAGATTTTCGTGGTTGTTCAGTTCACTACACTAACATTATCACAATTTGCGAGGTTTTTCGAAGTAACAATATTAAATATAACCGTGGTAACAAACCCGCAAATTGTGATAATCACAGATTTTGTTCGTGTGACCCTTCATTTAGCTCTACTGTCACTCACACTGTTCACTCACTTTTTCTTTTTATACACTAAAGTGTAATTAGGCGAGGCTCTAATGATAAATGATAATTATAATGATAATTGATAATTATAATAAGAAATTTATTGAGAAAGATTGTTAATATTTTACCTTCCATTCCAGTCTTGATTCAATAAAATGTTCTCCACATTTATCCGGGTTTTTCATTTATCTTCTGTGAATCCTCTAAGCATTTGGTGAGGTGAGTTCGTTCTTCGTAGCCAGCATCCTTCCGGCACCCGAAATGAGCATCATGGAAGCACAGTCACTAGTTACTACATATTATATAAAGATATTAAGGTATCAGGTACAGGTAAAGGAAATAGAGTATTCTTTAACAAACTCCTCTCTCTATAGCGTTTCGTTCATTTTGTTGCTATCTTCTGCCAAGAATATTGTCATTTTTCCTATACATTTGTAAGTTTCTGTATCGTGTAATATTTACTCACACAAACACCCAGAGGGCAAGCTAAATGGCAGTTCACTGATCTCTATGCGCTATCTAAACGACCTTAGAGATCTTCAAATCACTTTTAAGTAACCAATTTCGTATTGAGTTCGTAAATATTTATTTTGAAATATGGTTAATTTTCACACGATATTAAAATGTACTATTTAAAGTACAGAATTTTTCAAACATTTAATGATAATGATAATGATAATGATTTATTTGCTAAAAAAATGGTACAGGTTTGCAGGTGTACAGCATAGTAAATAACGAGCACATTTTCAGTCACTTTAAAGTAACATGCAAATTATAAATGTCATAATAACTTAAAAAACAATACACAAAATTACACTAAAAATGTCCAAACAAGTCATGCAAACTTTACACTTAAATAATCCTTAACTGAGTAAAAATTTTGTGATTGAAGCCATTTGAACAATTCTCTTTTAAATACGAGTTTAGGCTGTTGTATTAAAGTTCGTGGCAGATTATTATAAATTTTAATACACATAGGACCACAGTTTTGACTGTATCTTGCCGTTTTAGGGACAACAGTTTGCACTAATTTATCCGGGTGTCTCAAAGGTCTATTAGTTAAGTCTTTTGCTTTTTTAAAGAGATATAGATTTTCCTTAACAAATTTGGCCACTTCAAATATATAGAGACACGGTAATGGAAGAACTTTTAGAGTTTTAAATAACGGACGGCATGAATCGCGAGGACCAGCTCCACAAATTGATCTAATACATTTTTTTTGAGCGATAAATGCTCTTTTAGAATGAGCGCTATTACCCCAGATAAGAATTCCATATCTAGCGACGGAATCAATATAACCGAAGTATGCAGCCAAGGCAGTGTTTAAAGAGGCTGCTTTTGAGAGTTTGTAGAGCGGAAAACTGAATCTATTTATTTTGTTACAAACTAGATCAATCTGTTTTTTCCATTTAAATTCAGCATCAAGTGATAAGCCTAAAAATTTTACACAGTCAGTTCCGTCAATGTGTTTGCCGTCATATTTAATGTTAAGTTTCTTATTTAAATTATTAAAATTCATAAAATTCGTCTTATTAATATTAATTTGCAAATTATTTTTATCCATCCATTCTATTACTACTTTAATTATATTATTTATGTCATTTTCATGGTTATCAAATTTATTAGATGTCACAACGATTGATATGTCATCTGCGAAAAGAATTGTTCTATATTTTGTCACCTCTGGGATATCGTTAATATATGCCAAAAATAATAGCGGCCCTAGGACGCTTCCCTGTGGGACTCCTGAAGTATTTTGTCTATACTTGGATCTTTTAGTTTCAACTTGAAAATTTTTGCTAAGGTTTGAAATCTCTGTGCATTGGGTCCTATTATCTAAATAACTTTTAATCCATTTGAGAGCTGGGCCTCTTATTCCATAATGATCTAATTTGGAGAGCAAAAGGCTATGAGAGACAAAATCAAAAGCCTTTGTCATATCGAAAAAAAGAACGGTCGTAAGTAATCCTTTATTGGTCTGATCTAAAACTTCATTTACAAGGTTATAAGTTGCTAAGGTTGTAGTTTTTTTACGTTGAAAACCGTATTGGTCACTCTTTAATATACTACATTTATTAAAGAATCCTAATAGCTGCTCATACATTATTTTTTCAAAAATCTTAGAAAAAACCGAAATCAAGGCAATTGGGCGATAGTTTTCTATGACCGATCTATCTCCTTTTTTAAATAAGGGCTTTACGATAGTCTTTTTTAGGCTCTCGGGAAAAACACCTTGCTCTAGGGAAAGATTTATCAGATAAGTCAGTACTGGAGCAATTTGATACCTACAACTTTTCAGAACCTTTGTGCACACTTCGTCATGTCCCACTGACGTTGTATTCTTTAGAGACATAATTGCTTTAATAACGTCATTTTCATTTATAGGTTTTATGTAAATTGAATTTGGTATATGAACATTTGAATGAGTCTTAGAGGTTTTATTGTTAGTTTTACTTGACAAGGAAAGAAGATAAGGTTGGACAAGGATGTATTTTGATATTAGTTCGCAGATTTTAACATTAACAAATTTTTATGGGCCTATCACACGTTTTCAAACGATAAAAATGAATAGTTTATTAACTTTTAGATGTTACATTTCTTAGGTCATTATGTACATGTTTCTGGGTGAGTTCAGTACACAATGTGCGGACTCTGTGGAGAAGAACTCACCAAAGAATCTCCACATGCGTCGCATCTTTTGCGTTTCTTTTACAGTCATTTACAAAATTCATGCATGTTGAATTTGTGCCTAAGAACAGGCTCAAGATTAAGTAAGTACTTCCAAATACATATTGTAAACTGTACGTTGTAGTGTAACATCTGAGCATTAAAATTTTCTTGTAACTTTAAAATTGCGAAATGTACGATATTTCCAGCTCGCGACTGAAGCAGGTTGGTTTGGAAATAAAATCCCTCGGCGTCGAATGATTTCGGGATTTAGGTGGCACCTTCTCGGTTTACAGCTGATATATCTCGGATGGATTTACAGGAATAAGAGTAGTATGAGTTAGGGTAGGCTCGAGCCCCTCGATGGGGATGTATATAAGCTGTTGATAGAGTTATAGTATTGTCGCCCAGCAGCCACCACAAGCTGTTGCACCACACGAAGAGTGTTGTAGAAGATTGGTATGTGGCAATATCCAGGGCACAGTCCGATAAAAAGGTATTTATATATTATATAACTAACATGGATAAGCTTTAGGAGTTAGCTGTCGGTGATCAGGACATAAAGTGACAAGAATTTAGCAGACAAAAGACAAAATCGAAACGTAAGAAATCTAAATTTGAAAATGAATTTAAAATGAAAGATAAAACTGCCAGCAAGAAAAGTTGCCAGTCATAAAACAGGAAAGTGGACGAATGCCTCGTTATAGTCTTAGCGGTCAAATAGGAGCGTGATCGTGATATTAGTGTGTATCGCTTGTGTATAGGTTTTTTTTCTTATTCTTCTTCTTTTTCTTCGTTAGGGTTTAAAAGTCAACGCTCGACATTCAGAACTATGGAGTATGGAGCCACCAAAAGCCGGGAATAACGGCTTAACGTGCCCTCTGAAGCACGGAATCATCCTGCTTTTTGGACAATCATGTGATTCAGTCTGCAATTTCCTAACCAAAATTAATCATGGTGATTTCTAAACAAAATAGCTAAAGCCGCATTGAAAATGGATATTGACTGTACTAGTGCATCGATTGACAAGCCAAAACACTAATTGGATGCCTAGTTCAAGCCCAAGGGGCTAATTTGGGAAATTACGCTCTAATCCTTAATTTAGACTTTCCATATTGTGTACCTACTAATATTATAAAGAGGGAAGATTTGAGTGTTTGTTTGTTTGCATTGAATAAGCCCCGAAACTACTAAACAGATTTGAAAAATTCTTTCACTACTAGAAAGCTATATTATCTCTGAGTAACATAGGTTACTTTTTACCTCGGGAAAATCCATTCCCACAGGAAAAATCTGAAAATAAGTAACACGGGCGGAGCCGTAAAAGGGACAGGTGATGGACGGACATCTCGATTTTAGAGCTGTTGAACAACTAATTCCGACGTTATTACGACAAGATTGCACAATTTTTTTTTTTTTTTTGTAAAGACATCAAATTTAAAAACTCCCTTACTTTAGGTTATTATACATTCAAAATAATATCGTTTGTCTCTCCTCTCTCATGAATTAATCATAAAAACAAAAGGATAGCTCTGCTGGACTTTAAAATTAGGAATATAATAAAATATAATAGAGCATGAATTACCGAATCGGGACCATTGTAACGACGTGCTCTACCAATTTGTGCTACGTACAGTCCCCGTCGAAGGAACATGATCAAACAGGTTTAACGCAGAGTTTGCTTTGCAATGTCCTGTTTCTAAGGCGTTGACTGTACAAATACACAAGTAATTGATATGGTTGTGAATTTATTGGCTTCATTGCTCGTTGCGCGTAGCTCACAGATTTTGCGCTTCATTTTCTTGAGCCCACCTTGCTACGAATGTTAAGCTACAAGTAGATTTTAACATGTCAGTTTATTTGTAATTTATGTGTTTTCGAATTTCGAATTATTCGACGCTCTTACGGTGAAGTAAAACATCGTAGTCGACTATGGATTGATCGCCCTACTTCAGGGTAGGCTCGAACCCTTCGCTGTTGATGATGACAGGATTTTCCGTGACCTTCTAAGCAGGTTACTGCCAAAACGTCCATAAGGCAACCGACCGAACCCAAAATCATTGTACATACAAGTAAGTAACACCTGTAACCCACCATGTTTAATGCAAATAAAGACTATTCTATTCTATTCTATTCTATTCTATTCTATTCTAAGTAATACAGACATAGTGAAACTCTGCAAAAGGTAACTGACGGTGACGTTGACTGTACATATGAATTCATAACCTAGAAGTCACATTTGTACGTGGTGCGGTTCGATCCAGTTTCACACATAAGGTGCAAAGTAAAAGGGTGTGGTGTGGGGTCGTGAATCCTGATCTCAGATGGCTCCAGCTTTACAGAGCTTGAACATTAGTGTAAATCTTCCAACATGAGTACTTAAGACAACGACGCAGAGGAATAATTCGTGGTACTGAATGAGAACGTCTAAAAATATCAAGTCCGTGCCCATAATATTACTTTGGTAGAAATAGCGACGTAGTTCACCAAAAAAAAAGTAAAAAAAATAATTCTAGAAACAAAAACAATTTATTCTAAAAACAAATAGGATGAAGTTTTCAGCTTTACTTACACAAGATGCTTGTACGTCAACCTACATCCACGGTTGCTGCCAGCTCACGACTTGGCCTGTTTTCATGTTTATAGGAATAAACTATTTCCCACGGTAAAATTTAGCCTATAATAATCTCCGACCCATAAAATTCAAGTCAATTTGATAGCTTCGATTGATTGTTCCACTTCTATCGTTCTTCACTCTTGGGTTGTAAGGTCAACAACCGACTTCACAAACCCTGGTGACAGAGTTATAAACCGCTGAAGTCCTCTGATATTACTCATGTAGTTGTGGCAATGTGTTATAAAAAATATTAGAAAGTTCGACCACCGATGGAAAAGATCACTTTCATACTTCTGTTATTATTTTGTTCGGTTTAGTTTGCGGTCAATAAATAAAAGAATTATTAATTAACCAGAAAGAGTATATTCGATATTTATTATATAGTAACATGTTAATGGATTTAAAGCTATTAGAGACAACACCGGTCTGTCTATCTTTGAGCAATTAGTTTTAAGTGACAAACATCGGACGCACCCCAGTATATAATCATTTATTATGTAGCTAGGGAGGGTCGGATAATAAGAGATTACGGCTTAAACATGTTTAGTGTCTGTGCTAAGTTCACTCTTCTTCATTTATCATCATTAATAGCTCATATAGGTACGTCTCCACCTAGGGGCTCGAACCTACCCTGAATAAGGGGATTAGGCCTTAGTCGACCCCGCTGACGCAGCGCTGGTTCACACACAACCTTTGAATTTCTTGGCAGAAATGTGCAGGTTTCATCACGATCCTTTACCGTAAGAGCGTGGAAAAAACGTACATATGGATTCGAAATTCAAAAACACATTGAAAGAAAGAAAGAAAAAACGTTTATTTGGTTACAATATTAAAGAAAACAAAATAAAGTTATATTTGTTGCGATTTGGCAAGTAAAGAGGTCCTAGCTCGGCATGCTCTTCCACGGAACCTTTACTAAAATAAAATAATAATTAAATTGATGTAAATATACATGGTGGGGACGGAAGACAGTGGTCCTTGGTGGAGACGTATGCTGCTGATAATGATGAAAAAGTTGTGGAAAAAAGTTGTTCGATTTCATGGACTGACCTACCAAAAGTTTACCGTTATTAAGCCAACACGTTGTATACTAAGTTGCTTAATTTATCAAACCGGACCACATTGTATCATGATCATATGTTTCTAAATAATAGGATTTTCCATCAGCAGCTCTACCTATTTAAAAATGTATTCAGGTCGCGACGACATTACGCCGTGATGTTATTTCACATCCACGCCCGTGCGAGCTTAAAAGCCGGGCACTAAAATAAAATCCTAGAGAGAGTAAAGTTGAATTCGCCATGTTTTTATAGGGCTCCGTGCCTTGCTGCAGAAACGCAAAAACAGAGCATTGGAGCTATGGGAGCTTATCATTTGTTTTGTCATAGAAAATCATCTTCATCATCCAGTCAACTTCACTGACGACCGTCTTCATAAACCGAGGTGTTGTGGAGCCGCCAAAAGGCCACGGAAATGGCTTGCGTATTGACTGCTTCCGTAGAAATAGTGGCAGAGACCATCAGCTTTATGTGCATTCCGAATGAAGCACGGAATATTTTTTTCTTTTCAGATAATCAGGATTCAGCCTACAAAATCCTAACCTACAAGGAAAATTCAGATATAGATATTTTTGATTGCAGTGTTTGGGATTCGAACCTGGAAACTCCGTTATGAGAGTCGAACGTTTGACCGCTCGGCCACGGAGGCTTCGATTGACGTGAGAGACAAAGCGTAGACTCCACCTACGCTTCATCGGTAGACTCTATCGATCTGTGAAGAGAGGTTAAAGTTGCTAATGAGACGCGGGATTTGTAGTTTTTGATAAAAAAATATATGAATTTAAACTATGAGATGATACTATTGTACCTAAGTACCAGTTGTTACGAGAGCTGTGACGTCGAAAAATTGTTTGTAAAAATCTTAATTCGAATAAAATATTTTTGATTGATTTTTATTTTGTTACCACATAATATTGTCTAAGCACCTAACCAAATCAATCAAAGACCAAACATCGACAATCCCAAAAAAAAACCTACATACTCCAGACATCAGCTTTCATAATACTACGAGTAGCTTATTTACATCAGAGAGCTCAAAAAGATACCTACTAGTTTACTAATAGCATTACACAATATATCTCACTAATAAATAAGGAAGCTCTTACACTCTGTCGTCATTTAATAAGCCCGCGGAACACTAATGAAGCGCACTCCACTCGTGCTTTAGAATTATCTTTCATGTTAGTGCAGGAGGTACAGAAACAAACACATACAGCTGGACACTTAAACCTTAAGAGCCTTATTCCGTAGCAGTAGGATTCGTATTCGTGATGAAGATGTCCAACCGCATGTGTAGGCTACGTACCGTTGAAGAGCAATAGAGCATGTGTAATGAGTACAGGTATGGTACAGAAAAAGTGGATGGAGAGCTTTTTTTTTTAATTTACTTGCTTTTGTACTGGGAAACAATAAGGCTGAGCTTCGTGGTCCGACGTGGGAATATTGAACGGGAAATTGAAGCTGAACTATGTTTAGAAAGTATGCATCAGTTTGAGGCTTCGTTTTAGAGTTTTTTTTTATTCAGTATGTTATTTCTAACTTTCCAGCTGTATTTGTTTTCTAATGTAAAATGGAAAAAATAAAAAATATTGCATGCGAGCGAATGTAATATTATGGTTCATTGGTTTGAAATATGGAATGCTAGATTGCAAACAATCATAAAGTATTTATTGCTGATAGATTAATTAAATCGTTCCGGTATCCAGCCGTAACGTGTTTATAATAATGAACGTACAATGCAAATGACAAAGTACTCGTATGAGTATGATTTCATGAATATCATGCAGAAATTTTCAGTCAAGTGGTTTCTTTTAATTCTAAAATATTTTTTTCATGAAACTGTATTATACTCTTATTTAAATAATGGGAAGTAATTTTTCACCCAAATAAATCCAGAACAGTTAGAGGGAGATATACGCCCACCATAAAGTGAAACGATTTATTTTCACGACTTTTACTGCCTTACAACGTGTTAGTGAATAAGGAAAAGCCTTAAACTACCTTTAGTCATGGATAAGGTTTCTCTTGAAACTTTCTGAAATAGAATAAAACGCAGATATTTCATACTACAAATATTAATATGAATCGAACTTGACTTTTGACTTCTTTTTTATGAAAAAACGGCGTTTAACAAATTATTTCATCAAATCTATAGCCTATATTTCTTGGGTAGGTAGGTCATCTTGATTTTGACTTTATACGTACTATAGTGAATGCAAATTTATTAATAGTAGCTTAAGAAAAACCTCATGAAAATGACCATTAATCTCCCCCATCAACATAATATATTAGTAAAATTAATTCCGTTTCTAATGTAGAATGTTATGGATTTATAAAACAGTTGGAAAACTTTCCGCGCGGGAACTTTTAAATGGAATTTTAATATTTCATGAAACGCAAATACACCGGGCAAACACTACACAGTTCTATTTCACATTACGTAGCCTCAAAGTTACAGTGGGAGGATGTAAAACAATACCTCAAAGTTCTTGCTTATGTTCCGTGCAGTTGAGGGATTTCCAAGTAGAAAGTATAGGTAGATACACAGAATACATGCAACGTGTTAACTATAGGTAAATAACGCTAAACCTCTAAGGTTGTATGTACTTCAAGCCATGAAACTAAACAACTTATAGTCTATAACTTTTTGAAATTCTCAAAAAAATACTTTCATTTAAAATGACTCAGTTTATGCGTCGAACGGAGCTGATGATTAGTTTAGTAATTTGGTTTTTCACAATCACCAAATTAATATCAAAGTTAGTTAAAGTCATATTATACCTATAGCTATATTTTTCGCTATAATTACTCTATCAGTTCGAAATTTTTGTTTGCCATGGTGAGTTATTATTTTACTATAAATATCATCATAATATTAATAAGAGGTAAACACACTGCATGATTCAATCTAATAACTTGCTCGAGCAACAGAAGAGCAAGAAATTTAACACCACTGTAGCACTATTACCTCTTCTGTGATACCACGTCATGACGTCATAATACTTGATACAGGAAACGGAACCGCTACAAAATTCTAGCTCATTTTATGCGCTACGCTACATTGTTCTACGCCGTAGCTGAGTCGTAGCAATTGCTACGAAGCTACGGCATTTATGATAATATTTGCCACAATGAAATGAACGATAGTAATAGTTAGCAGTACTTGTTTATGGTGAATCAAAAGGCACTTTTTGATATTACTAATTACGACAAAATGTCTGAAACTGTTTTTTCTACATATTTCTGTGACACTCATATTGAAATCTGATATTTGTCGCTATAAAAATAAGCACTGAAAAATAGAAGAATAGAAAACTTTTGTATGAATTCATGAATGATATTCATAATTCACTGATATTATCTATAATAGAGGTTCTATTAACATTATAACAAGTATAAAATAAACTGTTTACATTACATACAATACATACATAGAAAATAAATCAGTTACGTAATGTTTTGTAAAGTTCGTGTTATTATTTTATCAACCCTATACTAAATATTTGACCCAGTTTCGGCCATAAACAACGATTTGATTAACTGTTTTTATTTTTATTTCGTTCACTTGTTACGCGGTTTGTTTATTTAGGCTAATTAAGTCGCTATTTTCCGTTTTTAGGTCGATCTGCCCTACAGGGTGAAATTTAAAATAATCGGCTTATTTTAGGGTGAAAAACATATTTTTTGTTCCACTGAGTTTTCATGATGAGACCTAGCAGTTTGTTCTTTGAGGAATTTTCTTGTTTGAATAGGTTCTACTTGTTTCGATTAAATCAAATGACGTAATATTTTCACTTATTTCATATGTATTTTTGCCATCTTCACATAACAGTAAAAGAATGTTCAGCACCTCAGACTCCCTTCTTTCTACTTCTGTCTTTTTGACAAAGTAATAGTAGCTATTATACTATCTGAACAACAACAACATCTAACAACACGATGACACACAATTTATTATTTAACTTATTTGTTTAGTCAAATTATACCGTACCGTACCGTAAAAGTGTTCCGTGCGCTTACATATTATTTTACATTTATAAATTGCTCTCTGTTAAAGCGACTACACTAGCAACGCTGAATTCTGAATTATTAAAAACAATTCTACACTTCTGTTGCAATCTCGTCTGGACAGTAAGTGTGCAGCAAGAGCAACCTTGTTATGTTAATCAAATTACATTTTGTTAGCTAATTGAATGTGCGAAGTTTGTTAAACTGTTTCCTAATTAATAAAACGCGCGAAATGTTATACAAAAGTGCTTTTACTCGAAACTTGAAATTATTGAAATATTTAAAAAGCTGCTACATTATAAATACAAAGTGTAGCATAACAGAGGGACCAACCCGAAACACAACGACAGTACTCATCAAACTGAATAACTTTTCCCAAGAAACAAGGGTTGAACTATGTCTCCATACTAAGAGTGTCAGCTGATTGAACATTTTGTATGGGAAGTCAATTTTTTTCTTCATATTCCGACTCATTTCCCATGGGAAAAGTTGTTCAGTTTCATAAATACTGTCGCCATGTTTCGGGTTAGTACTCCTGTTTTGTTTCACCATGTATAATGGCGCAGTCACGTTCTAATCCTAATTTAAAAATCTAGCTATCTTTTTCTTTTTTAATTTTTTTAACTAATGAAATGGTAAAGAATGATATTTGAATGAATGATAACCTAAAATAAGGGGTAGCTGTCAAATCAAGATATTTTTAACTACTCTAAAATGGTGCAATCGACTCGCCCACAAGGTACAAATTCAGTGCTTGACAACTCTAATATTAAGATATCCATCTCCTGCCCCTTTTGATCTTTAAAAGGCGGAAACGACGGACGAATTAAGGATCAGGTGTAATTCATATGCTACAAGCTCAGACCCGTAAATCTCGTCATGAGGCTATTACACTTCTAACTCTATTTGACCTTTATCACAAGTCCACACACTTTACTAAGTAGGTAAAAAACTGCACCCTCGCTTGCTCCTAGAAATCTTAGTAAATATATTATGTCTTAACTATATACTTGCTAGTGATTGGGACCCAGCATGTACAATAACAGAGAATTTTAATTTAACTTAACACACCCTAATAACGTGCTTAATTTAAGTTTTAATCTTTGCTGAACACCACCACTGCTGTCGCCAACTGAATGACCTGTCAGAGGCTGCCAGACATTATATGAAACGCCTTTCTTCTATTCAGATAAATGTAAGAATTTTGAACCATTCTCTTTTTAAATCGGAATCGGAATTATTTTCTTTTCTTTTCTCTATGGACTAACAAAGACTGGCTGGTTTCAAAATGGAAGTTTAAAATGCTTATTTCCTGCGTTTTACTTCCTTCGAAGAATGAGAGACTGTGTTTGAAATCTCTTTCTTTTCTACTAGATAGAGTAGAATACAAAGAAAACTTTACTATTAAATATATTACAGAAATATCTCAAGGAACCTTTATTTGATTAAACAGTGAAATTAATTATTTAAGAGGATTATAAACTAGTCAAATACTCTATCAGACAACTTAGGTTAAAAGTTGACGATTTAGTAGAAGTTCAAACTTGAGGCCTCGCACAAACAATAGAATAATGTAAGTAGGCAGATAATAAGTAGTGTAAGAAATAAAAAAGAAAATACCCAGATAAGAAAGAAAAAAAATATCAAAGAATTTTGTATTTTTTAAGATGTATCTTTTACTGCACTTCTGCATTCTGCAAATGTGAAAATTGTAAGCTAAACAAAATATGTTAAGAGCTAATTTACACTTCGATAATTAGCAAGTTTGTACTTAATTCAGTTAAGTAGTAAGTAGGAACAAATTGAAGCCCGGTATTTTGTAACCTGTGTTTGTGACATTTAAATAAGGATAGATTCTTAAAAAGAAACACTTAATTATAAATGCCTGAAACTTAATCGCACACTTAACTTTAAGTACGTATTTAACTTCTATCCCTCAAAGTAATTAAATTAATTAGGTCATCATCATCGTGTGTGTTGTAAGGCCGACAACCGACCTCACAAACCCTGGTGTCAGTGTTATACAGCCGCCAAAGGCCACTGACTTGGCTCATGTAACGACTAGTTAGTAGCCGGGACCAACGGCTTAACGTGTCTTCCGAAGCACGGAATCATCTTTATTTTCGGACAATTAGGTGATTCAGCCTGCAATGTCCTAACCAAACTGGAGAAAGTCTCACAAAGAGATTTTTGCTTGACAGTATCCCCACCGGGAATCGAACCTGGAACCTCCGTAATGGGTGCCGAAATCTCGACCACTCAGCCACGGAGGCTGATTAATTAGGTAATTCGCTTCTATCCCTAACTTAAGTACCGGCTCATCGCAATTTATTCACACCTCGGCCCAGTGAGCGCTATGCAAACCGTGCGAAACGCTAACAAAACTTTAACTTTGCCTATTCATCCCCTGATGAGATCTCGCGTCATGGCGGCGGGGTTTCGCTTAATTAAACACGTGCCTTTACGCCATTTTGGATTTCATGAGCGCGATTTTGACCGTTAAGTTAAATTCTAAACCTGAAGGTATTGCAATCAGAATCCGTAGGCATATCTCACACACATAAATGAAACATTTATCCCTAAACGATGTGAAAAAAAACTGCAAACCATAAATGTGAAAACTTGTTCGTGGATCCAGGGAAGAAAAGAATAATGACCGCTTACGCCTAAAATATAAATAATTTTTATACAGTTAAGAGTTTGTTTTGGATGTCCGAGTGGCAGAAAATACTGCCTATTTTAAGATTAAGAAAATTATTTGGTTACAATACAATCCTCACAAAACAGGAACCCGTAAGAATATGTTTGTATGATAAACCACTATCAGTCAGTATCCTTTTTATATCCCATACTACAAAGTCAGAAATCAATGCCCGGGATTCAATCAAAGAACCGGCCGGCCGTGATCTCGCACCGCCATCCGGCGTTATCCTCTTTTTTAAAAACACTTAGCTGCCTATAAAACATATCTCATCCTACCTTATTTTCTTACTTTTACTGTAGAAAGACAGTTTATGTCTCTGCATACCGCTTGCTAATTCCTTATGATAAAACTTTTTTATTGTTATTACGAATGCCTTATAAAGCATGCACAGACAACAAAGTTTGGAAAAGAGCTTTCCATGAAAAGGACCTTCTCAGCGCCATCTCTTATCTTTCATGAGAAACTCTTGCTAAGTGGGGAAAACAACTTAGTGATCGTACAAAGTCAGAACAAAACATTGCGTTCCGTTTCCTCGTTTTGTATGTGGCAATGTGCAAATAGCATTATGCCAAAACAAAAAAAAAATCCTCAGAGAAACAAAAGACGATCGCTTCGGAAGCAACGACGCGACAAATCCTTGGTTATATTATAACAGATATTAGTCACCAGTTTAGGTAGTTTGAAACTGAAACCTTTTAATAGGCAGACCTACAAAATAAATGATTCAGAGTAAGTAGTGGACCAAAAAAAGTATATAGCCCTACGGACCACTTTGTAGCTAGTTATATTATTTTTGTTACTAAGGAGTTTGTGCCTAATACTAAAACCCTGATTGTAAGAAACTGGCTGAATTTCTCATAAAAAATATTTCAGTAGCCATATTAAAAAAACACATCATAACATATTTTTTGCTATGAAAAGAAAAGAACAGTTTTTTGGAATATTTAGCCAGTACCATCTCTCATCATCAAATAAGAAACAAAAGTATAACTAAAAAGTTTCAATCACAGAAATGTGTTCGATGTCCGAAATTCTCCATTTGCATTCCGTTGAGACAACGACGACGGCGGCGGCGGCGGCGGCGTCTTGCTACAAATTGAGTTCGGTTTAAGGAATGTTTGCAAAATGTTTAGTATGTTTATGCTATGCGGGTTTTGTTTAGGGGTTACGTAATGGGGGATTTCTTCTTTTTCTTCTTCAACCTTTGTCTACCCAATGGTCTCTTCCATATTTTTCCACATTGTGCGGTCATGTGCTTTCCGCATCCAGTATCTCCCTGCAACTCGCGTCAGATCGTCAGTCCATCTCGCGGGCTGCCTTCCCACATTTATGCGCCCAGTCCGTGGTCTCCACTGCACTCCACTCCAAGTGCTGGAGTGAAATGGGGGATTTTCCGAAACCCAATTAAAAAAAAAGTTCATAAATCTTCGATAGATGGCGTTGACGGTTCGTGGTTCCGAAGAAATCCGGCGAACCACTCAGGGCCATAAAAGGATTTAAAAAAAAAAAACAAGAAGTACACCTACGTTAGAACTATTATTTTTATTTTTTAAAGAGCTGTCAGAAAATGCCGCATTGTAAGTCGGGTTTTCTTTTTTTTATTTTTATCTATGTAAAAAAGCATGGCGGTGTTTATTTTATGCTTATCAGGCATATTGCCTAGAAAATTAATGTTATGTCTGATAGCCCCGAGCAGCGGGAGGTGCTGTCTGCTCCACTGGCATGATTGATTGTAAGAACCTTTTATCTCCAGAGGACCGAGTAACTAGGTTTCCCGCACACCTACACAAAGGAATGGCCGCAATTCCGGTAGACATACTAAATATTAAACAACCATCAAAACATAGTCTAAAAAAAAACAATGAGGTCAGCCATATTTTTTTTAGGCAGGAAAGCAAAGGCTGACTACTTATTTCAATCAAAAATATGATAAAAATACATATAATGTTCAAGCCAGCCATGCCATTTAACTAGGTACTTATTTTTTTGGGACAGAAAAGGAAAGACTAACTACTTATTTCAATCGAAGGTAATGGAGCGGAATAGGAGGTTTTGTTTTAATTTAATGGTTACCCATTAGATATCAAACAAATACAAGAACCGATCTAAGTTCAAGTTTATGGGCTTGTGGCTTCAAGCAGTCAGATTCTCCGAGTAGTTTAGTCGTACTGTTTATTTTAGTAGAAGTGGAAATAAACACTTCTGATGAGATTCCTGTTCATAAGACGCCGAATAGAGTGTCTCATGAGCAGCATCGTATTATTAGGGAGCGGGTAGATGAGATGTTAGATAACAATATTATTAGGGAATCGCGTAGTGCATATGCGTCGCCAGTGGTTCTTGTAAAGAAACCTGATGATTCCTGGCGTTTTTGTATTGATTTTCGCTCTTTAAACAAAAAGGTATTAACGGATTCGTATCCATTGCCGCGAATAGACACGGGCTAAATTAAAGATAACTTGTGTTTATAATTTTACTTTACTGTTTCTAAAGACAAAAATATTTTACAGCTCTATCCCTACTAAGGGTCAGAGATGGACTGCATTAATTTGATCTAGTGCATAAGAGACGCAGATAGAAAATGCACTCCGACGATGATGCAGGCAGTTTTACTGCATTATGTTTAAATTATACATCCAACGGTACAGTTCAAATAATAATAACTTTCCCAAATGTCCAGTTGGGTTACAGTTGGTACAGTTGAGTAGGTATTTATAGAGCATTTAATAGCCTTTGTGAAAGACAAGTCCGAACTAGGAGGTCCCGTATTACGAATCACCAGGCTCTCACCCCAAATAATCACAGCGGTTTAAAGTACATGATAAAAGAAATGTAACTAATTCAAAGTATCCATGGTATTATTATGGTATTATACTCAAAGAAAAGGATGCAATAGATTCCGTATTCTTTTCCGGATCTGTCAGAATCGTGGCCTATGGTTAAATTGACTGAGATACGAAGGGCCGGCTCCTCAAGCGTGGCTCTATTTTCTTCTCTTTCAAAAGATTTAATTGCTTGGGTGGAGGGCTCTTCAAGATAATGGTTGTGAATAGAAACCTGACGTGATACCATTATTATAACCCGAGTCAACCGAGTATCTAAAGATGAAAGGGAAGAGATTATGATGTAACTTACTCTTAACTTACTAGAACTGTTAAATTACTAGAACTTGCCATAACATTTCGACACCTCCTATGAACAACAACGTAACTTGAGATACGCGACTTGAGATACAACATGACTTTACTTAATATTATTCCTTATCATAATTTTATTTACTCTTAATTTTCTGTCCAAGCAGTCTCTAAGTACAATAGAACTGAAGTTAGCATTAGTCAAAAAACCCTAACTATAGGTAAAACGTATTTTTTTCTCTCTTTAAACTGCTTTACTGATTAATTGCTAAAATTGAGTTACGTTGTTGTTCATAGGAAGTGTCGATTTATCAGAATTAGAACAGTGCCTATTTATTTTTAAATTGTATTTTTATGTTATTTGTGCAGATAAGAAAAAAAAACAATTAAACTTAATCCAATCAAAATTAAAACATGGAGTGGGGAAATACAAAAATTAAAAATATAAAGCAGACTAAATTATGAATGCGATTCCTCAGGTAAAGCATCAGCTTGACGAGAACAAAATATATTTGGATGTTTTAGATGTTTGGATGTTTGTTCCGCCTTCACGCTTAAAGTACTCCACGGATTTAGATAAAATTTGGAATGGAGATAGTTTGTAACCTAGATTAACACATAGGATACTTTTTACGGGAAAAAAATTATTCCCACGGGAAAATAATACACAACGCGAGCGTAGCCGCGGGCGGACCGCTAATACGATAAGAGATAATAGATTCATCGATACAGACAGCAAATAACAAGCTAATAATACTTATATACCGTGAAATAATACAGAGATAAAGATGACATAAATAGAGATAGGTTAAACAACAACAAAAAAATCAAAACAAAATAAATCAAAAACAAAAAAGGTCAGGCAATAGCAAAATCACGCGAGTGAACTCATGGAGGACGGCTAGTTTATCTCTTTACTAATATTAGGATCACGAAACAAACAACTTGGTGCTAAGTAGGTAATTTATCTGGCCTAAATAGAGAACCCGTGCTTACTTAAAACGTCACTCGTCTAATTTGCAGTCCATTACGGAGTATTAGACGACTTGAATGTTAAGATCTTGCGAACAAGTTAAACGAGATTGAGTTTCGTTAAGAATTTTTCCTCTCTCATGCTCTGAAAGTGGTTGACCCCAAAGAAAGGATGTAAGTAACTTTGAAATTTGAACCATTCTTTTTACTATTTACATATAAAGTTGCACACGATTAAGTGGCAAAGAAATAGACGTATATATTTAAACAAAAAAGAATATATTTTTCTTGAATTTCCTTCAATTATGCTAGATGACTATGGAATTCACGCATTTCGCTAGAAATAACAATAAAAAGAATATAAAAAATCAAAATAAACCAATTATTCATTTAAATTTTGGCTAAAAGGACACGAAGACGGGTATAAAATACTGTTGATTTTTTTTGTTATCTGTGGTCTCAGTCCATGTTTTGATAAATTATTTTGTAATTTATATTTATTTTAACCATGAAATAGTAAAAACGAAGTTGATTTAGGCTTGTGCATAAATTTTAAAAATTCAATCATCGTCATCATCGGGGTTGTAAGGTCGACAACCGACCACACAAACCCTAGTGTCAATGTTATAGAGCCGCCAAAGGCCACTGACTTGGCTCATGTAACGACTAGACATGCCGGGACCAACGGCTTAACGTGCCTTCCGAAGCACGGAATCATCTTTCTTTTCGGACAATCAGGTGATTCAGCCTGCAATGTCCTAATCCTAACCGAACTGGGGAAAGTTTCGCAAAGAGATTTTTGCTTGACAGTATCCCCACCGGGAATCTAACCCGGAACCTCCGTAATGGGAGTCGAAATCTCGACCACTCGGCCACGGAGGCTATTATTCAATCACTGCTTGATTACGAAATAAAAATATCCCAGTTTGTGTCAAATGGGGTGCGGGTGCACACTAATATGACGAGTATGGTATGCAGGCCCATATAATGTTTTTCTTACTGTAACTGTTTTACTGTCCTCGCAATTGAGATGAAAATCAGAGTGTTTGCCTCATGGGAAACTGATCAATTCCACCCTCACACTATAAGCGCCCTCGCTACGCTCGTGCTCCAAAATACTTCGGGTGTAATTGATCGCTTTCACCCCTTGGTTAACAATCTTAGTAGATATAATTATAATGGTCCGTAGATCGTCCAACTACAAAAAGTGGTGGTCAAAGTAATGGAATGTTAAAAAGATTACCTAATATATTTTTAGTTAGACGGATCCTAAAACAGATTTAAAATCCGTCTTTAATTGTAAGATAATCTCATTAATACATTTTCATTTCATAGGTTCCCCTCTAAAATTAGTAATAATACCGTAGCTGGTTCCAAAAATAAAGCACGTCCTTGCTTGCTTACACTACTGCTACGGCAGCAGCGAGCGAGATCGTAGCACTGCGGACAGCATATACTGTAGAAAAACAATTACAGTTTAACTACAGAATTAGAAATACACAGACTATTCTAGTCACTAATATAGTCTTGGTAGAATAATGTTCTTACTATTCAACAAATATAAAATAAGTCGCACGCCTCCCTCTGCTAATATCTGCTACGACGACGTAGCGAGATTGTAGAGCCGCGTAGTTCGTAGCAAATACCTACATCGCATCGTTTCAAAATGGAGGCACTTATGAATACCGTATAGATAGATACATGTAGCAACAGGCGTTGGGTTATAAACAAAAGCATTTCCAGGAGATATGGAACAATTAGCTACAAATCTCAACTCGAAGCCGTCGTAAACGATGTCTAATCGACGTCTTAACGACCTGCCGCGGGACTATTCTGTACAAAAGCTGTCGCTGCTATTTCTTAGCAATAGAATTCTTTTAAAGTGACGCTCAAAAAGAAACGGTCATTAGCACAGGTCACAGGAGCCAATTATCTACATTTTCCAATTTTATAAACTTTTTGAGAAACCCTCTTTGTTGCCTATCATATATTTTGTTCATATGGTCAGTGACTAGGTATACTTTTTGTGATACTCCTGAAATACTTTTGGTACCCGAACCTACCTGAAATCTATCTGCAGTACTGTTTAAACCAGGTTTAATAGTGATGAGAAGCGATTCCCGTGCGTTGTTGTCATACGTCAGCTTGATTACACCCCGCGTGGGTCAGCGGCGGGGCGGGGGGCGAGCAACAGGCGCGTCGGCTGATCAATGAGGACCCCCCCCCCCGGCACTAGTCCCCTGCCTCCCACCTGCGCCGCACTTGTTGCGCGCAACCAGAATACGAACTAACCTCCATAATACTCGTACACCTCTACCTGCCTCTACCTCAATCAGCAGCGTTTAAATGTCTTTTATTTTGTCGCGTTTCGCTAATTTTGCATTTGCTTTTGTAAGGGTCAAGATGTGATCGGCGTATATGCGTCAAATAACAAAGCTTATCTTCTCTTTGAACTAGGTATTAAGCTGCAGTCGAAAGCTACGGCGCGCGGAGACAATGCACGTCAAGCGCAATGTCTTAAGAGCGCTCTAAAGTTCCCTTTGTCGGCCGAGGATACTATGTTAATACTTAGGTATACACAACAGACAAAAAGAACACAAATAAGTTCCTACATCCCAGATACGAAACTGATAATTAAAATCATATACGAGTAGTTGTATGTCCATCTGTCTGTGTGGTCCCTTATACAGGTCGCGTTTCTCAACCGATTCTCGTGAAATTTTGTTAGCAGGTTTAATAAATATTTACTTACTTTTTTGTCGAGTCAGTTTTCGGAAATTAAAAAAAAATGTGGAGAAAAATTAAAGTAAAGACTCACAGAGCCACTAGTTTTATAATTCTATAAGTAGGTCAAGAATTAAACCCAGGACCTTTGCGTAGAAGTATAGCAAAGCCGACCAGGCAAACATGCTGAAGTGCTATTTCATGGGCATAAGTATATGGCACACATATACTTGCATATGCATAGGCTTATATATAACTGTTGCTTGAACCCGAGTACTCAGATCAGTGGCCTGTGGCTCCACCGAAAAAAGGTGGAATTCTCTGTTTGCGGGTGGTTGGTCCGAGTCCGAGGTTTTCGAACTATATATTTTTGAAGTATGAATGAGCGGCATAGCTGACATGACAGCTTTTCTTATTATATTTAAGAAATCATAGATGGCAGCACAAGGCAGCAAGAACTTAAAACTGATTGGCTATTTTTAAGCTATTTCATAGTACTGCTGCAGTTTATACCAATCAAATGAGAGAATATGAGAAACTGTCAAACTTGCGATGCCAGCGCCATGACGTGCGGGAAAATTCGTAAGCGTCGTAAACGTTTTAGTGTTGTAACGCTTTGGTTACAAAATATCGAAAAAATGAGCCGATTTTAGAGACGAGTATTCAAAAATGTTCTTATCTTAAATGACGCTTAAGAACTTGATATAAATCTGTCGCAAAAAGTATGGCTACCTACAGCCATAAAAACCACGAAAAGGAATTTCAAACAAGATACAAACAACCGCATTTTCTTCTCGATGCGACTCAATACTCAAACACAATGATCGATATCGACCATTTCAATATCATCTTGGGAGCACTATTCCAGAAAGACGTCAAGCACCAAGTCAAGCGAAGTCAATTTTATTTTATGCTATTTTTATACTATTGTAAGTAAAATGTTCATTAAATCCGGTGTGAAAACAAACTTGTCGTAGATAAGGCATTATCTGTTTCGTAACGCTCCACTTGTCATTAATAACGACGTGAGTATCGACGTAACGCATTGCGTTTGCGGTAGCCAATAGAAATAAAAGAAGTTGATGATATTATAACCCCAGAGCTCCGCGCAGTAGTGAATTCGAGTGGTATTATGAGGAGTTTGGTCGCTAAAGGGTGTCGGAACGCAGCATCGCTGCTAGTGCTAAGTCCGCGGAGCGTGGCAGTGAGCGGTGGTCGGTGTAACTACGACGTCTTGTTGCAGACTCGCGGCCAAGGAGCGTCGTTTCGGAACAGCGTGGTGTTTCCAGGAGGAGTGCACGAGCCCGCGGACGCCTGTGCAGACTGGCTGACCCTGCTGAAGTCGTTCGGCTATACACAGACTGATTTCGATCGTCTGTACAAACCTGGAACCCCGGTTCCGCCAATTTTCGGGGACAATCCGGTACTCAGGTAACCAAATAACACCATTAGACTTTCTCTTACTCGCTACCTTTCATCACGGAACATAACTCTCAAATCATAATCTTTAATAATTTATCATCTTCAATGATGCATTCTATTAGAAATAATAATTCCTGTAATGTACAAGACTAAGTGTTTTTATATCACCAATCTAGAACATACTATTGACATACTACATAATGAAATAGGTAAGTATGTTCAATAACTACAATTACTTACAACATCAAGTATTTGCTAAGCAAATCACTTTGTTTACAAAGCAAAAAATTTGGCCTTGCACAGTTATTTTAAAGAAGTGTAATATTTGGAACATTTTGTCATATATGTATGACATGCATGATACACATATTCTGTTACAAACTATGAAAAAGGTTCTCTTGGATTCTAAAGTAGGCATAAAATTTAAGTACCTATCTTTACTTCAGAAACAATATTTAGTATCTCGTGAAGACTCTGGTCTATTTTGACAAAGATATTTAACAAATAAACAATACTCTGGTCATCTTTGGCTTGCCCTTATCCATCATTTGGGGTCGGCGCAGTATGTTTTCTTCCTCCATACATCCCTATCAGCCATCATATCAACACTCACATCCTTCCTGCACATATCATCTTTTACACAATCCATCCATCTTTTCTTTGGTCTTCCTCTCCCAACATATCCATCCACATTCAAATTCAATACCCTTTTCCCTATGTAACATTCATTTCTCCTAATAAATTAAACAATACTCTGGTGTTAGTTATATATTGACAGAATTCATGCTTAGCAATGCATATTTAAAATTATTATTATTTTTTATCTAGAAGACCACATTAGTATGGAGGGTAGATATTTGAATTATTTATTTATAATTATAAATATAGTTCATGCACAGCTGGTGTAATCTTGTTAGTTCACATACATCCCTACCGAGGCGCTCTAACCTACCCTGAATGAATAAGGGTGATCAGATCATAGCTACGCTCAATGCGGTTGGCCAACTTTACACAAAATCTTAGAATACTTTCACTGGTTTCATCACCATATTTTTCTTCAACATATTATTTTATAATGTAGCATTGAATAAACACACATAATTAATTTGAAATTCAAAAACTTATTGGTATGTGGTGGGGTTTAAAAGCCAATATGTAGTCATGCCAGTGCCTATCTATATTCTAATATTATCTTTATTAAAAAACCAAATGCAAAGGAATAGTTGCTTAAATTGCAGTATAATGGCTTTCATTATTTTTATTATAAAATGTGAATAGAGTACCAATAACAATTGATCATAAAAACTTTATTTTGTTTTAATAAAGAAGAAAGTACAAGTATCTTGCATACTTTTATCCTCAAACAATATTTTGTTATCTAAATTGATTCCGACAGCATGCTGTTTATGCTATTCCAAGATTGTTTTGCACAATAAATTATATAAATAAGTTTATTAATTGATACAATTCAGCATATATATCTAATCACACTAATATTTCAATTATAAATGTGAAATTATGTATGGATGTTTAGATTTTTTTTTTATGTTTATTCTGCTTTCAGATCTAAACTACTGAATAGATCTCTATGAAATTTGAAATGAAGATAGTTTATATAGTCTAGATTAACACAGGATACTATTTACTGAAAAATGTCCCACAGGAAAATCTTACACAATGCGAGCGTAGTTGTGGATGGACAACTAATGTTTTATATTTCATGGTAATTGCTATAAATAACCCACTATTCTGCCTATTAATGTGACAATTTCCAAACCTTTATTCCCAGATGCCGGGGTATTTAAGTTATGGCAGATATTAAATTTGGTGATTAATGGTTCTGGGGGTTTCTGGTGAAGACTTCTGATTTGAATACCACCAACCTGCACAATCAAAAGTTGTAGTAATATGCCTCTAGAATAAGTATGTACACGCAGTACACATCTTTTAGGTCACTGAACTTTAGATAAAAAAATTGTAATTACCCTTTGCAAAGATCAATAAGCAAAGCATATATTTTTCTCGCTGTTTTTAAATCTTTTCATATCTTCCTCAGTCACATAGCTCTGCGTATAACAGCTATAAGGGAGACATTTGAAGAGCTAGGGCTGCTGGTCTGCAGTCAAACTCCGCAGTCTGACAAGACTGGACCTTGGGCCGGCTACATCTCAGACTTTGACATCAAACATTGGCAGAGTCGAGTAAGTGATTTATTTCATGCTAAAACTAACAATCAATATATTTAAAAAATGGGATACTTACTGTGGTTCATATTTTTATTTGTGAGTGCGCGATAATTCGACCATGCACAAGTTTTTCAGTCGATCGTGATCATGGTGCATGCAACTGCATCGTAATATCACATATCGGGCACTCACAAATAAAAATACAAACCATGGTTAATATCTTGTTTTTAACTATTTTAATAATGTGAACCGCCATCAAAATTTTGAAAAGTCAAGATTTCACATGGTATAGGCAAGTACTGGTAAAAGTACTTTACTGCCACCTTGTTCCCAATATTACGAGCTACAGAATAATCTGTGGATGCATGTTTCTATAAACAAATGAGTTATCTCCTGCTTATCTTATGGCAAACATTTGTGTTACATCCATAAGATACCTGTTTCCATAAAACAATCTGCTACATTACAATGCTCATAGTTACTATAGTTTAGCTTCATTATTTTATTCAATAGAACTTTTACATAATGTGAAACGTAATTTTCTAAGTGTTATGGTTATAATATTGTCATTGTTATAGTATGAATTTTTCTTCTTTGCTCTGAGCAAGTGTGTTTATACAGTGGATGGCACGTCAAGTGTGACAGTTTGACTAGAACGCCTTTAATCCGCAGCTGCTGAAGTGAGTGTGGGTTTCGTATTCGTAATGATGAGTGAGTGGTTGACTGTACCAACATTTTAAATAAAAGACTAGCTTCGTATTTAAATGTAACAGACGGCATAATACACGCTATTTACGCTTATTTGTTGCGCCTGTCTTTGTCCTGAGATTCTGTATGAAATAAACACAGAAAGCCACCCAGTTCTACCATACCATACAAATTTACAATTATTTCTAATACTCGTATCTTTTCAATGTACAAAGAGACGTGACTGCGCGATATTTAGTTATAGCACTATTACCAAAATTTTTACTAAGAGCTCTTTCAAAAATATAGATTCTATGATGTTTTAAAAAATTACAGGTGAGTAAAGACCCGTCTGAACTGCTCAACCTTTGCTCGGAGCTCCAGTGCTACCCTGACATCTGGTCACTCCACTACTGGAGTAACTGGCTCACTCCCGCTTTCCTGAAGAAGAGGTTCGATACCGCTTTCTTCATCACAGCACTGCAAGACAAGCCTAAAGTTGAGACCAACAGCGAAGTCGTCAAAGTTGAGGTAATCATTTCTTCTGTTGCATTATCAATTGTTTCGAAAAAAGAAGTTAGTTTAGTTTATGACACAAAAAAAATGTTTGTGGGAAGTTTTCTTTGAAGTTCTATGGCCAACTTACCAAGTAAGTCAAGAAACTTTATAAGTATTCTTAATAGAAGCTGAAAACAGGTGTGGTACGCTGGGTACCGACCAAACTTTATTTTAAAAAATCGGTTCATCCGCTTAGGAGCTACGATACCACAGACAGATACACAGATACACAGACACATTAAACTTATAACACCCCTCTTTTGCGTCGGGGGTTAAAAACGCGGTATTGGATAGGGACATACTTAAATTGTACTATTTAGTACCTAGTATTAAAAAATGTGTACCTATAGACTGTAGAAATTATAGCTAGTTCAAATTGGTCGGTACGCAACGTACTCGCCTCGTACGGGCCAATGGTTTACAATGCAAATTTGAGTATCAGAAGTAATAGAAATAAATGATCTCTTATGTACCTCCTGATTCAGGCACTATAACTTTAATGTAATGCTTAGATCAATTTAAATTCTTATTTAAAGTTGGGCCGTACGAAACGAACACGTCCTGTACCGACCATAAAGCTTATTTAAGTATTTATTTAAATGTTTTTGCTGTCAATTAAGTGTACCAAAAATGTACCATCCGATTATTGACTTAGTGAGAGCCTCCTTATTTAAAGTCAGCTAAAAACAACTTATTAATATTTTGTCAGTAATAAGAATAAGTAAGTAAGTAAGAAGTAATAAGTACCCAACGTACCACACGAAAACAGTAATGAACGAAAAATACTAGTATTATTGTGAAAAAAAAGCGTGGGGTGCTTTGTGCCATATTTTTCGTATATCGAGCAACCCACGCTTTTTTCACAATAATACTAGTATTTTTCGTTCATTATTGTTTTCAGCTTATATTAAGAATTATTTTTCTTAGTTTGATGTGGTTCAAAAGCGTGTTTTTTAGTTTTTTTAAACTAGGTATATTAATTTTTTAAGAAAATTGTAAATGTTACGAAAGTGGTGGGGGATATTCACCTTGTAATATGTATTCTATTCTACGAAGTGAGTGAGAGAAAGGTATTGTGCTGTCAAGGTCAGCGCTCATATAAACGCGGCATGTACAGTATGTCGTCGACTATAACCCTCTACTCACTCACTCACTATACAATCTGCTATACAGCAGAAAAGGATGCATACAGCTATGCGAAAGAAAAAGCTTTTTTCCTCACGGGGTCCGTGTTCTCAACTATAACCACTGTAGAGAATTTGTTAGCTTTTAATTACGTTGTTTTATTTAATTTTAACAGATAAATCTCAAAATAAAATAAATACCCATAAATATAAATTTTTTGGGGGGCAATGGGAATTTTTATTGATGTCTGCCCCCAAATTCATTTTTGGGGGCCGATGGGATGGGAATAAACGTTTAATTAAGATTTAAAAAAAAACTATATAACGAAATTAACCCATAAAGTTTTCCCAACCCACATCACCTTTACTACCAAGAAAAATATTCTCCCATATTCATTCATAAATAACGCATTTATAAACAGTGCGACAGGCAACCAATTACTAAATTAGTTTTGGTCACACATTCCTTTTTAAAGAAATGCGTCAGGCTACCAATTAAACTTTATTGCAAGAATGATTGCAAGTTCAGCCGATACAAAAGTATAAAGATATTGGCCTCGATTCGGGATGTCATGCTCTAATTCTAATTTTAAAATCCAGCTATCCTTTTCGTTTTTATGACCAATGAAAGAGAGGTGATGAACGAATGATAACTTAAAATAAGGGCATATAGCTGTCAGTTTAAGATATTTTTAAGTCGCATGTTTTAAGTGCTCTCTAAAATTGTGCAATCGACACGGCCATAAAATTCAAATTCGATGTTTGACAGCTCTAATATTAGGATGGCCATCTCCTGTCCCTTTTCAATCTTTAAAAGGTAAAAAGGACGGACCAACTTAATTTAAGGATTAGAGCGTGACATCCTGATTCGGGGCCATTTACTCTCGCGCCTCGTACAAAATGACACTCGCATGCACGCATACTTTTACAATCGGTCCTTAAGGGCCCCGGAGACGGTCAAACGGTTTGACTCAAACTTTACGTGTTTGATCAAACCGTTTGAGGTCGGTTAGAATGGTTTGTCAAACGGCTCTGCGCAGTCTGATTTTGTACGCTGTCGTAATTACACTTCTGACGCGTCAAACACAACAAAAATATGAAATTGCATCAAACAAGCTTCAAACACGTAAATGTTTGACAAACCGTTCAAACCACCTTTGTAAACGATCAAAATTGTTTGAGTCAAACCAAACTTTACGTGTTTGAATCAAACCGTTTGACCGACTCCGGGGCCCTTTACACGTGATTCACATCAGACAATGTTTTATTTACCTTTTGCACGTGTGGATATTATTCTGCTTTTATTATTTGGTCAAGGCGAAAGAACTGGCGTTATTATAATTCTATTATGTTTAACTAAAACGCAATACGATGTACTTACTTAGTCTTGACGTTTGCGTAACTGTGAAAGAAAGATCAATAGTTCTACTATAAGAGCTGTACTATAAAAAAAATTATATCCGCCCGCGGCTTCGCCTGCTTTATTTTTTAATTTTCCCATAGGAATAAAAAATTTTCGCACCGCAAAATTTTGCCAGAGATATAGATTTGTGCAAACAAAACAATCTTGGTAATTCTTTGCTTTGTTTGTTACTGCTTTATAGAACGCGCTAATGTACATATTTTTGCATTTATAATACCGCGGTAAAAAGTAACCTACGATGACCTTGAGTACCAAACTAGCTTTGTACAAAACTTCATCAAGATCGGTTTAATAGTCTAGCCGTGAAGTCCCGAGGCAGACAGACTGAAAAATAAAAAATGATCTTATTGTGCCTAAAAGAATAAAACATTGTGTTTGTCGGGTTGTTAACCTCGCAAGGACACAGAGTACTTCCATTACATGAATTGCTAAGCGCATAGCCCAGAGAATTTCTGCGAAAAATGTCGGCTAAAGGCACTCTGGACTGGATAGAGATCGATACCTCTATCACTCCAACTTGTCAAAATTCGGCGTTAGTTCACTGAAAATTGTTGACCTCTATTAAAGTCTTAATCAAGATGGAAGCGACGGCACGTTATAAAACAATTACTGTGAATTTCGTGTGGGTTTACTTTTATACCAATGGCCATTACTTATACAACGTGTTAGCAAAGTAACGCAAGACCTCTGTGATGAAACCAACAACCAATGAAACTGAACAACTTTTGTTCCACAACTTTTTAACTTTTATATAAATTAACTCGATTAACTGATCAGTTTGTATAAAAAGTTCTTTTTTTTTAGATTTTGTGCAACTTGCGGAACAAAAGTTGTTCAGTTTCATTAGTTGATGGTTTCACCAGAGAGGTCTTGCGTTATTTTATTTTAATTTCTTTATTTTATTTTATTCGGAATACCATCAGCATTTTATACATGAAACTTGGAAACAAAAATATTTAACAACAACGTAGCCAATTACAGGTATTCACAGATAAGATTTTGTTAACACGTTGTAGAGCTAGCGGCACTTATCTTTAGCTCTGAGCGAGTGGTACCTCTCTCTCAGTCACCCCACCCTTACCTCAGAGCTATTAAGATACGTGCCGCTAGCTATACATAGGTACCATACCCTGTGGCGTGTATCTATTCCTTGTAAGTTTACCCTGAATTGAAGTAACTAAACCGAGTTTATTGCAATACAAAAAACATTGGTCACGATTCACACAGTCACGCTTTAATCCTTAATTTGGGTTCGTCAGTCCTTTTTATCCTTTAAAGATTAAAAAGGGACAGGAGATGGCCATCCTAATATTAGAGCTGTCAAATATCGAATTAGCACCTTATAGACGCGTTGATTGCACAATTTTAGAGAGCACGTAAAACAACCGACTTAAAAATTTCTTAATCTGACAGCTATGCCCTTATTTTAGGTTATCATTGGTTCGTCTGAATTCATCACCTCTCTTTCATTGGTCATAAAAACCAAAAGGATAGCTGGATTTTAAAATTAGAATTAGAAGACGACTTCCCGAATCGAGGCCATAAGAACAAAGGAACTAAACAGTAAATAAACAGTAAACAGTAAACAGTAAATTTCGTCTGAAAATTTAAGTATTGTCGGCAAAACAACAACGTCATCTTTTACTTCGTGTGCCGTGTAACAAGTTTGTTTAATTCCCTTGCAGTGGCAGGCCCCGCCAGAAATTCTCGCCAGAAGCAAAGATCTGATCATCTACCCGCCTCAAGTGTACGAGTTGGAGCGCTTGTCTTACTGGACTGATGTTGAGCAGCTTCTGAAGGTAGCCGAGGAGAGCAGCAGCGTCGCCGAACGGTTGTTCTACCATGCTACTGTCGTCGCCACTGACGGGATTATCCATGTCTTTCCAGGTGAGTTATTGTTGCTGAGTTCTTCTAAACGTATTTGTAAAATCAGGAAGGACGCGTGAGACTTGTAATAAAAACATTATAAAATAAATAAATAAAAAAGCCTTTATTGGGCCATGCTACATTTCATCTTAGTTAACTATCATTATTATACAACTTACTAGTTGCATATAAGGTTGTTGTTTATCTATATATGTATGTATTTATCTATTTAAGTAATGTGTATCAGCTGTCTGGTACACATAGTACAAGCTCTGCTTAGTTCGGGATCAGATGGCCGTGTGTGAAGATGTCCCCACATATTATTATTAATTCACTTCACTAAATTAGGTACTTGATTTAGCAAGGTCCCCAGGTTGGGTAAAGGCCTCCTCCAATGATGCCCACTTCTCTCTATCCTGTGCTATTTGCCACCACTTTGGGCCAACAACTTTTTTTATTTCATCATCCCATCGGGTATAGCTTTCCTCTTTTTCTTTTTCCTTGAGCTCCACTGAGTGGACCTCATAAAAACATTGTTTATAGCAATATTTGTAAGTTCACGATTTGGAAGGATGCAGTATGATCTAACGTCAGTTTGTGAAATACGTTACAAAGGAGAGTGGGCAAATTGGCCCAAAAATTAAAAACGTCCACCCCCAGAGTAGACACATAGCACGTTTGAAAGAGTGTCAAAAATGGAACATTTTATTATATGGAACCGAAAAAATCGCACCCTATAAAAATTAGATATTCAGGTTTATAAAACTTTTTGACAATTTCCGCGTAAATAAGGCCGCCCCCACAATAGCCACATAGCACATTTGAAAGAATGTAATATGCGTAATATTTCATTATATGGGACCGAAAAAATCACACCCTATAAAAATGAGATATTCAGGTTTATAAAACTTTTTGACAATTTCCGCGTAAATAAGGCCGCCCCCACAATAGCCACATAGCACATTTAAAAGAGTGTAACATGCGTAACATTTCATTTTAAGGGACCGAAAAAATCGCACCCTATTAAAATGAGATATTCAGCTTTGTATAACTTTTAGTCAAATTCCGCTATAAGGCCGCCCCCACAATAGCCACATAGCACATTTGGAAGAGTGTAACATGCGTAAAATTTTATTATATGGGACCGAAATATCGCACCCTATAAAAATAAGATATGTCGCTATTTCGGGGGCGGCCTTGTTTACGTGGAATTGGACAAAAAGTTTTAAAAACTTGAATATTTCATTTTCATAGGGTGCGATTTTTTCGGTCCCATATAATGAAATATTACGCATGTAACACTCTTCCAAATGTGTTCTGTGGCTATTGTGGGGGCGGCCTTATTTACTCAGAAATTATCAAAAATGATTTTAATATTGACTATCTCATTTTTATAGGGTGAAATATCCATGTTAATTGATTAAAATGAAAAATTCACATAACTTCGCTTTTTATTTAATTACATTTTCTTAAAAAATCCTAAAATTGAGATTTTTTTTTTATTTGTGCTATATCACACTAACCACAGATTAGATTTCAAATACAGTTAACACACATTATAATTAGGATGCATTAAGTCATTTGGCAGTAGAGTTAATTTTGGACCGAGGCCCTTTGATTTCTGCCCACTCTCCTTTAGAGTGAAGAGAGAGATGATCAGATGACACATGTTTTTCTCGCTTTCTTGTATCCTAAGTCACTCGTTTAACACACACATTTTCGTAGTAACTGCGCAAAAACAAACGTCAATAACGCTACCGCCAACGCCGCCGCCGCTTACGTTAATAACTGTTATTGTAGATATTTTATAGGGGGAGGGAGGATACAGGCGTAGTAATCACGTTGAACTACATGCCCTTGTAAAGACGTTTATTTTTAAACGATATTTTAACCTCTTCATCGCCGAGAAATAAAAACAGGTCGCGACACGCAAATCGTTCAAGTTGAATGAACTCAATTATTTTCAAGTTCAACTTAGTCACTTTTTTTGCAGTAAACTTTTTATGAAATGCGCAACGTGCACGCTAGATTAAATAACAATAAAAAATGTATGTTCATTCCAGGTGACGACCTCTACCCAACAACTATAGACTACAACAATCACACTAAAATTAAAACTAATAAATCCATCGCCGAACTGAGAGCAAGCAGTAACATTGCACACCGCATCGAATCCACAGACTCTCAAAACGATACACTCGTTCTAAAGAACTACAGACTTAAGAACATAGACATGGGAGACAAGGTTATACCAGTGAACGTCACATTTAGCTAGAAATCTGCCTTAGCTAGTGGCCTTACTAGATACTATTCGTAGAATCAGTTTTCTAATAAAAATATAAAATGGCGAGCGGAGGGCATACTTGGCCGAACGGTCAAGATGATTATGAGTTATTGGAGGTTATAGGGGTGGGGGCTACGGCCGTGGTCCACGCCGCTTACTGCCGCCCGCGCGGGGAGAAGTGCGCCATCAAACGCATCAACCTTGAGAAATGGAACACCTCCATGGACGAACTCCTCAAAGAAATCCAGGCTATGTCCAGCTGCAACCACGAAAACGTGGTCACTTACTACACCAGCTTCGTGGTCAAAGAGGAACTGTGGCTGGTGCTCAGGCTTCTAGAGGGCGGGAGTCTGCTGGACATCATCAAACACAAGATGCGGATATCCAACTGCAAACATGGAGTGTTCGACGAAGCTACCATTGCAACCGTACTGAAAGAGGTGCTGAAGGGTTTGGAGTATTTCCACCAGAACGGACAGATTCATAGGGATATTAAAGCCGGTAATATACTCCTGGGAGACGATGGGACTGTGCAAATCGCAGATTTCGGTGTATCCGCGTGGTTGGCTACTGGAAGAGACATATCTCGTCAGAAGGTGCGCCACACATTCGTTGGCACTCCTTGCTGGATGGCTCCGGAAGTGATGGAACAAAACCACGGCTACGACTTCAAGGCCGACATCTGGTCTTTCGGGATAACCGCCATCGAAATGGCGACCGGCACCGCCCCCTATCACAAATACCCCCCAATGAAGGTGCTCATGCTGACTCTTCAGAACGACCCGCCGACCTTAGACACCGGGGCCGAAGAAAAAGACCAATACAAAGCCTACGGGAAGACCTTCAGGAAAATGATATCGGAGTGTCTCCAAAAAGACCCGACGAAGCGACCGTCCGCTCCGGAGCTACTGAAACACTCGTTCTTCAAAAAGGCGAAGGATAAGAAATACCTGATGTCGACTTTAGTGGCGATAGGGCCCAGCATGGAGACTCGCGTGCACAAGGCGAGTAAACGGCAACCGGGGACTTCGGGGAGACTGCACAGGATGGAGACTGGGGAATGGGTGTGGGAGAGCGAAGACGAAGACGAGGAAGACGAGGAAGGCGAGAGGAACGAGAGGCCCATGAACCAGCTCGCTCGAGCGGACTCCTCCGACAGCGAAAGCGACACGGAAGGCCGCACCGCCGGCTTCACCATCGGCTCGCTCGGTGCCGAAGACTCCCCGCAGATCAACCTCGTCCTCCGCATGCGGAATTCGAAAAAGGAACTCAACGATATCCGCTTCGAGTTCGCTCCGGGAAAGGACTCGGCCGACGGGATCGCTACGGAGCTGGTCGGCGCCGGGCTGGTGGACGGGAAGGACTCGCAGGTGATCGCCAGCCAGCTGCAGCGGTTGGTGGACACCCACCTGTTCCCCGTGGGCGCGGCGCCCTCGCCCCGCAGCTGCACGTTCAGGCTGGAGTCGGCGGACCCCGCGCTGGCGGTGGACGAGCAGGGCCTGGTGGGCTTCGCGCAGATCTCCATCGTGGACTGACTTCCACCACGACCGACTGACGGACAATAATATTGCTAATTCGCCGCTTCGAGCGGGCCCACACGTAGTTTGTTTGTGATACCCGTTTCTGTGTATACTTAATGTCTAAACGGGTTGCCTCGGCGCAGTTTTAAATTGACATTTTAGTACCTACATTGTGTATGATAATGAGTTTTATTGATATGATATCGTACTTCTTATGTTTAATTTGCCGGTAGCCAGTTCCAGTATTTTATAATGAATGAGTGTAAATCGTATTTTTGCAATGAACTACTTTTAGAAGACAAAATAATAGTTTTAAGAGCCGAGTTCAAATTCAACTTTCATTCAATATCTAATAATAACTTCTGTTGGCAGTTGCTCTGGTACTATCAGTACTAATTTGTCAACGTGTAAACTATTCCTGGGCCCCGTTTCTCGAAGCAACAATTTACTAGGAACAAGTTACAATTTGATATTCATTGCGTAGCCAACGTTTTACCTCATTGTCTACGCAATGTACATCAAATTGTAATTTGTAATTTTAGCTTCGTGAAACGGCCCCCTGTAGTCACACCCAACCGTACGTTCCTAGCTTGTATTCTATACGCTATATTTCATTTTAATTTCGTTGTAAGTACCTACATATTTTATGGTGGATATGGACTTTAGTTTATTGTTTAGCTCAAAATGGATGTATTTTACACGATGCTCGCAAAAGAGTGAATCTGAATTTATATTTTTGTGATTATATTCGTGTTTATTTCACTGCTTCCTATTTTGAAACACTGTAACCGATTTAATCAAAACGCTTGTAAATTCCTTTTGGAATGTTAAATATTCTATTCTATCTACTTCTATTCTTTCTTTTCTGAATATAAATGGTCACTGAGCTAACAAGACAGTAGCATACTTATTTTGCAACTGGAAAGTGCCATAATATTTATTGCTCATTCATAATAATACAACTAAAATTCAGTGAGATTATAATAAACAGCACTTTATATATTCAAATTCTAATTTAAACGAATTATTTTAATATGTAAAGAATCGTTGCAGTGTCGTTAGATGGCAGTTGTATGTAGCACTACAGGATGGTCATTTTACATTGTTATTTGTTTGTTGCTTATTTTGGAAGTATTTTTCAGTAATAAAAACACATGAAATCGATTTCGGCAGGATGTTTTATTAAAACCTCTAAGATTTTTTAAAACCTTAAATTAATTAAAAGCTAATCTCTTAGCTATTTTACTTCATTCGTTACATAGCTTTATAAATGGAGTTTTGTATACGCTTGGCAATTTAACAAGGAGCAGTTTGTTAATAGCTTCAGACTGTTATAAATGTTACACTTTTATAAAAAACTGAGAATAACATGCTCTTGTTAAGTTGTCAATCTATGTGTTTTTTGACAAAGTTTGGCTTCCATAGAGTTAAATACCTACCTCTTATCCGCAATAATACAGCTCAGGCTTTTTCTACAAGTCTAAAGAAAATTCAATTACGATCGGAAATAGAAGCATATTGGTCCACAGAACGGAAAATATCATAGATATCTCGTAATAGTACGGTTCAAAGTTACTATCAACTATGTTGTTAATTTATAGAGAAATTCTTTTTTTTTTTATTATTGGCATGGTGCGGTTTGCACATCGCCACGCTCGTTCACAATCAGGAAGAAAATTTTAAATGAAAAAAAAATACGTCGCTCATCTATTTTAATTTGCATGGTGTTGCTATTTTCAGGCCTAACAACAATTTTTACATTTGTTTATGCATTCTATTCTATTTATAAAATCAAACAGTTCCAACCTTTTTTTCTTACGATTGTAAACAAGCCAAAGATTTTTAGAAATAGAAGAAAAGCTCTAGGATCACAAAGATTCACGATTATAAAATCGGAGTTTAATTTTTAATACAATTCCTTGCTATTGTTATTTGACGAAACATTTTAAAAGACAAAAATATACTCTGGTTTGAAGACAGTAATTGTCTGCAATTAAATAGTATCCCTAAAATTGATCAGCATTATGTAAAAATACTTTTAATCGACACGATTTTACCTTTATCTTAATAGGTACTACTAAACATAACAACTAAGTATATATTAGATAAATATCAAATCCGAGTCAAAGTTACAAAGTTGCCGAGTTATAAACTGGGAGATGGCTCTATAGAGTTCCATATTCCACAATTTAGAACTCTGGATAAATTAATTAATGTGACCTCCCACGAAATAATATATTATAAGTAATTGAGTAATTGTATTTTATGTGACATTATATATATATAAAGTTTTACATAGCAAATAAATAAATAAACTTATTAAGAATAATTAGTTTTTTTTAAACAAAATAACACCAACTCGAATTTGATATTATTTTTTAAATTACAAAGGTACGAAGAATGTGATGGTTGACTAGGCAGAAAGAAGCGCCTTACTAATAAAACACTTGCGAATCTGAAACAATTTAAAATATAATAAATATGTACCTAACTTTTGTTTTATTAAAATATATATTAAATTATAGACAGCAAAGTCTAACTAAAGCAATAATATCAAATACTTTTTTGGGCTTCCGAGGAAGTTACTACTATTGAAAAATATTATTCATACTCGCATTTTTAGTAGTAAGGCTTTTTAATAACTTACGCTACTCTTCACTCCTAATAAGGCATTAACGATTGCTGTGTTAAACAAAACAAAAATAATAACAATAATTTCTTATTAAATAAGTGTGTAAGTATTAGTACTAAAAATAATAATTTCTTAACAGTAAAAGTTATAATAATAATATCAATATTATGTCAATACTGTAAAATATAAATATTAAGCTTAAAATTATTAGGAATAAAATATAGGATTATCCATGTTTGTGTATAGAAATAATAAATTTGCACAGAGACTGCAATAACTTAATAGTACAGTTTTATAAAAATTAAACAATAACTTCAAAAAATAAATGTGCTCATTATACATACAGCTAAATAAAAATAAATGCTGCGAGCGAGATTCATACCTTCCTATTAATGAAATTCTAAAATTTATTGCAAATAATCAATTTCAATAATCAATAGTCATTTTCACACGAAATTACAAACATATAATAAGAACAAATCACTATATCAACATTCTAACGTTTTAATTTAGATTAAACTTTCCATCTAAAATTTGATTGTTTTACAATGATATCACTGATTATTCACAAATCTCGACGTGAGAAGCATCGGATCTACATATCCGACCACAATCACTTTTTAGCATGCTGCCAGAGTATTTCATCTGGCCACTTACAATAAAAGAATGAAAAAACAATTATGGAATCCGAAAATGGAACTCTTTGGAAAAATATTTACTTTTTAATTTGCGAGACTGCTAAAATGTGATTTTGGTCGGATATGTAGATCCGACCTAATGCTTCTCATGTCGTTTGACTAGGTATTTGTTGAATTCCTTATGGCACAGTTGCATTCATTGTGTCATGCAATAGACAATCACTGTTTTAATTAAGTAACTACTTAATTTGTACGGAATAACGCATATCATTTAAAACTTATTAATTTGTGCTATTTGTGCTCTATTTCGATTAAGTACATAAAAATAAATGCATCAATATTCTTATACTAAAGTCTACTAAAAAACAACATGTATACGTAATCACTGGAAGACTATAAAAACTGGAATGTGGGATACTAAACATGTGTGGTCTAAGAAATACTCCGTGCATTTTCAACATGGTCAAAACAGCTTTTTGGTTTTGTTTCAACTTTTTTTTGTAATATTTCGACAAATATTATATGTACAATGTACAGAATTTTAATAATTTGTCGTTTATACAAGAAACGAGTTTCTATAGCGCCAGACATATTATCGAATTTTTAACAAACGTTTACAATTTGCAGTTCATTCAAAGCGTCCAGAAATGGGTGTCAAACTGTGAAAATATCTGGTGCCAGCTAAAGTAAAATGAAGCAACAAATAACAATTATTTTCAGAGATTCATCAACATCACAACAAACTTATAGAAATACTTGACAGAAGGTTCAGCAGAAACATCGATTAATAATTTGAGAAAAATGTCAATATACACTAGAAACAAAGTGCTATCACAAGATTGTGCGCGAGTTACACGACTGTGCTGACAAATAATTGTACTATTACAAGCGTAGCATTATCATAATTTAATGGATGATTTTTTATTAACAATTCCTTTTTACATGGTAGTCTTTGAACGGAAATCGCTAGTGTTCTGTTTAAAGCCTACCTTTTAAGAATAAAACGTGTCCGAAAAGATTTGACACTTTTTTAGTCAGCGAGATTTTTAGTCATTTCAAGAAAATCGTAGTCACTTTACGCGGGCCGCCGAGAGATGGCGTGGATAAGTTTAGTGAATAATCAAAACTCAAACCAGGAACAGGCAAAATACCTATATAGGTATACCTACTATAATTATATTGTGCTCGTTATATTATACTACTTTGGTGTCAATTAATATCATATAAATATTGGTTATTCGGCGGCCACGGCAAAGCAACAATCACAGCAGTAAGAAGTCATATTACGTGTATTAAATAGAAACTTGTGTCGCCAAAACTCTATCAAGCTCTTCGTGAACTTGGCACTAATCGTTCGCCACTAACTCCTAAACTCTAACTTACATTACCGCCCAAACCCATGTGACACTTAATACTAACAAGCTTACAGAAACTGTTTGGCTTATAAATTGACCAAGTTTTAGTATGGAATATTGCGAAAAGTAAATTATTTTTGAATAGGTACTACCAATGATATTTTAAGAAAGATACGTCACGTTCTTACTGCACGCACAACATAAATTATTCCGCGACACAGACACACTATTAGTGCGACAGGAAATAGGCAAAGCGTAAGAGTGAAAGAGACAGCGATCACAGCTCGACTGACTGCAATGGTCACAATTAGGACCAATTCACGGCACGCGTTTGGTGCGTTGGTGGCGTATCTACCTCTTGTATGTATATAATATCATTGGGTACTACCTACTTGAAATACTTTTAATTGATATTAAAATAGAAAAAAAATGTATTATTTAGTCTCGCTTTAACTTACAAACTTCAAAAACCTTGTTCTTTACTTAAAAATAGTTTTATATCTGAAATATAAACTTTAGTTTGTACTTGTTCACTAATGGCAATTAATTATAAGTATTTTCTATTGGACGCTGTGCGTACATGCTGGAAACAAATCCTTAAAATATATTTATATTAATTTACTTAAAAAGCATCAAAATCAAAGCGAGAGAGAATAACATTCGAAGATCGCGTCTTCAAACGACAAAATATAAGGTGTCCCGTTATTACTGTCAAATATTTTCAGGGCTGAAAGAAGTCCCGATCTTCACTTCATAAAAAAATTAGATCAATTTACACGTTAGTTTTCAAGTAATTAAGCCAAATAACTTGGTTACCTAATCATAAAAAAACATCACCCTCAACCTGCTGATCACTACTACATTTGCATTCACGCACACACGCATTTGATGCGTGTTTACGTGTATCTAGAGTAATGTGAGTGTACATGCAGAGGATGATCTCTTTTTGTCATATTGAATGATGATTTTTTTTTGTTACAAAAAAAGACTTAAACTAACGTGTAGATTTTCGAAATATTTTTTTTACGTGACTATTATGACTATTACTTTCAGCCCTGAAAATATTTGACACTAATTACGGGGCACCTTATATAGAAAAATATCATTCCATTTTGTTTTGATCGTCCCATCTCACTATAGCCCATTCAACTGCATAGTTCCGTAAAATAACTCTTACCTTTCTCGTTGTATTACTATCCTCTCTAGGTTCTAAGGTTTCCATATAAAATCAAAACAACTCTATCACCTTTCTCTTCAAGTACTCCTTAAGCGGGGCATAGTAATGATGCCTCAGGGACACCAACTCCGGTTTGCGCTTCAGGGATCTCAACGGCTCCCAGTCAGTCTCGAACACGAGGAGGGTTAGTAGGGCTAGGGAGAGGCAGACGAAGATGAACGAGGGCACGAACGCTCGGAGCAGGCTGAAGGGCCTCGGGGGGGGCTGCAGCGCGGGGGGGGGCGCGGGGGGCGCGCGCCACTCCTCGTGCGTGGTGTGCGTGTGCGTGGTGTGCGTGGTCGCGCCGGACTCCGTCGACGAATGCTCGAACGAGTCGCGGGGGTTGTAGTCCATCGGCTCCGAGCGAACTGGAACAATTTAGTGTGGGTCCTTATATGAAAACCAGCGGACAATCAAGACGCTTCTAACAATAACTCATTTGTTCAATTATGATAGACTAGCTAACCCGGCAGACGTTGTCCTGCCATTTTTCACCATTTCTCTACCCTACACCTATCCTACACCTACCCTACACCTACACTTCACCTAACCTACACCTACTCTACACCTACCTTACACCTACCCTACCTACACCTACCCTACACCTACCTTACACCTACCCTTCACCTACCCTACACCTACCCTGCATCTACCCTACACTTAAGGCGGGGTTATGTGGAAATACCGCCCATAGTCGATACTTTGACGATCAAATACTAGCACTTCTACTGATGCTATAAATGTTTAAAAAAATGTGCTAACAAAATATCCTTATTAAAATTTTAAATCGAGTAGAATTTTAAAATACATTATAATAATTTAGAAATAAAAAGCACAAGATTTGAAAAAAAAAGCAGCAAAAATAAATTTTGACGTCCTTGATCTCGTAACTTCAAGCTATAACCATAGTTTTTTTTCGTTCATATAATTTGCCTATTATTGACTTAGATTTTAAATCGATTACATTTTTCATAAACTTTGCCGTTTTCTGTTAATAAGCAAAAGAGTTCAAGAATAACGAGGTTTTCGCACGATTCCTGCGCAGTGTCGGACGTAACTACCGTGAAGCATCGCACGCTAATATGAACTTTACTTCAGTAGTGCGTCGGTTGAACTTTCAACTAAAGCGCGTTGAGTTGCTAATTTTTGCCATAACCCGACCTTAACCTACACCTACCCAACCCCATTCGGCATGTAGTTGTTTTTATCTATTTATAGCGGTCCGCTCGCGCTATCTAAGATTTTCCCGTGGGAATAAGACTTTTTCCGGTAAAAAGTATCCTATGTGTTAATCCGGGTTACAAACTATCTTCATTCCAAATTTCGTCCAAATCCGTCCAGTAGTTTAGGCGTGAAAGCGGAACAAACATCTAAACATCCAAATATATTTTCACATTTATAATATTAGTGTTGTTTAGGAGATAAATGTGGGAACAGACAAACAAACATAGCGGCTAAAATCATAAACCTCCTTTTTGCTACGCCGTACTCGGGTAATAAACATAAATTCAAACTCAAACTCAAATTATTTATTGCATACCATGTTGAGTACATAAAAGGTCTTAAATAAAAAATGTGAAGCGAAAACATGGGCCCGGATTGGGCATAACAATTTTAAATACACTAGAATATTAGACATAACATATACTAGAGAATACACTAGAATATTAGACATAACATATAACTAGAGATAAATTACTTATTTATTAAGGCGATCCGTGCTTAACCCCAAATAAAGTAGAAAATAGTAACAGAAAATTAAAAATGTGGCGACTGGAAGTTGGAAATATCCGGTAACTGTGAATGTAGTTGCTGGTAACTGAAATATGGCTATTGGGATAGAAATTGGAAATAAAATTACTGGTAACTGGAAGTGACGCGACGAAACTGGAAATGTACCTACTGGTAACTGAAAATGGCTAATGAAAAAAAAAAACTAAAACACCAAAGCAACAAATGGGCAGTGTTACCTGTGTTGTGTTCGTCGGCGGCCGGGCGCGTGTGGTCGCAGCCCCCCGCCAGCGCGATGTCGACGGCGGGCCCGCTCAGCAAGCAGCCGCCGTTGCACGCCTCGCTCACGGGGATCGCGCCGCTCTCTTCTAGCGGCGCGCTGTGAGTCGAGCGCGGGAGACTGCTGTAGCCTATTTTTAACAAGAATCCTTGTTATTATTTATTCTAAAAGCCCATCTCCTCTCCCTCTCTTAACCTGTCCCTTTCTCTCGTGAACTTTGGTTATCAGTTTTTCCTTTTATTATTTTATAGTTTTATTATATTCATATACTAATTGTATTGTATTGTTAATCTTTATACATATTATTATTATGTAATTATAATAATTTGATGTAATTAGCGTATGTCTCTTTATATTTCTTTTTTTATTGGTACGTAAATTATATAACGCACTATTCCGCAGTGTTCGTAGCGTTTTTCCTGTATCCGAAGGTTCCCTGAGAGAAATTGCTACCTTAGCAATAAGGCCGCCTATCTGTACACTATTATTTAAACTGCATTTTTCTGTAAATCTCTTGTGTGCAATAACATTATTCTATTCTATTCCAAAGACCATTAGAACACCCTAGGCCCAGAGTCTAAAGGTCCCCGGAGACGGTCAAACGGTTTGATTCAAACACATAAAGTTTGGTTTGACTCAAACCATTTTGATCGTTTACAAAGGTGGTTTGAACGGTTTGTCAAACATTTACGTGTTTGAAGCATGTTTGATGCAATTTCATATTTTTATTGTGTTTGACGCGTCAGAAGTGTAATTACGACAGCGTACAGAATCAGACTGCGCAGAGTCGTTTGACAAACCGTTCAAACCGACCTCAAACGGTTTGATCAAACACGTAAGGTTTGAGTCAAACCGTTTGACCGTCTCCGGGGCCCTTAATAGTTTCTGGGTTCGAATAGATAGATAGATAGATAAAAAGTTTTATTCAAAAATCTACATAACACATGTACATACATTTAAGAAAAAAGATACAGAAAAAGGAAATAACAAAAAAAAGAAGTACCTATGCATGCACATGTGTGCTGCAGTGATTGAAAGGGCCATGGCTCAGTGTAATTAGCCCAAAGGGCAACACTGATTTTCAGCCGTCACCCGTGGATGACTTGCAATCGCAAGCAGAACAGAAAATAAAAATAAGTAAAAACTGTGGGATAATGACCTAATTGTAATAAAAAAGAAAATCGATGAAACATCGGTGTTGTGAAAGTGCGTGTTTAAAGTTGCAGTACCTACGACTGTTGCGAAAAATTATAATGAAAAGTTTTAAATGCCCTAATTCCAGACAACTATTGGAATTTTCGTTGTTCATTGAGCAGGTGAAGTTTTAAATTGTTGAGAAACGAGAATTTGTTCTGTCGAGGTTGAGGCTGTTATTACCCTAACCTATGACCCTAACCACAGAACAGTAAAATACTGTTCTGTGACCCTAACAGAAGTACAGAAGCATGTCTTACCAAAATCTCCGGTCATCGGTGTAGAAGGCGTCGCGGGAACACTTGACGCTTTCCGCTTGCCGCCCGTCGTACTGCCTCCTTCCTGTTTAAAAATTATATAAGGGGATGTTTCTCGAAATGAAAAGTAGTTTTAGGGCGCATTCCGAATCAGACATTCAGCACTGTCAGCGATCAGAAAAGCAAAAAAATGTATGGCTGACAGTGATTCGGAACGCGATTATGGATACTTTAATCGATTTCAGCGCGTCTCGGAACGCAGGGCTATTTAAAACATATAATAATTCTGTTATGAATCAATGATGTTGTTGTTGCTGTTGTTAATTGTTTTATTGTTGTTGGTATTGTCATTGTTGATGTTGATGATGATGTACTTAAACTTGGTGCCCCAGCAGAACAGACCTCAGCCAGAGTATACGCATTGAATGATAATGCTATTTAGAAGTTGATGTTGATGGTGTTGGCGTTGTTATTGTTGATGATAATGTTGGTGCTTTTACTGTTTATTTTTAACTTTTTTTTTATTTGTAATTTTTTTTATTCAGCAACTTAATTAAATTCATAATTACAGTGATGTCAAAAAAAACTTTAGGTTAATAACAGTTTTGTCGAACTAGTATTATTGTTGGTGATGATATTGTTAGGATGATAATGTTGTCGAAGAAGTTGGTGTTGTTATTATTATAAATAACTTTGGTGTTTTTGATTTCGACGATGTATTTATAATTATTAATGACGTTGCGTTACGAAGAGCGTACGTGTATGACAGCTGTCAGGACGGCATTCCTACGATGCGATAGGTATAACACACACTCAAACAAAATCTCGACCCGTTTCTCAGTGCGGCGATAACGGCGCAATGAGATTTTGAGTGTGCGTGCGGGAGATCTATGGGCGCACACACACAAGCCGCGCGGTGCGTTTGTATGAAGATAACCTACTTTGCACTCTTTCTACTGTGCTGTCGTCGATGTAAGCAGCACTGACCTGCGCGTCCCTCGGCGCGAGTAGTCCGTCCCTCTCGAGGATCTCCCGCTCGGTGCGACCGAAGTATTTAAACTTGGTGCCCCAGGAGAACAGGCCGCCGCCGGAGTACACGCACGCGTCCGACGATGATGGCAGGCTGAAATTGAGGAAATTAGTTACTGTATTTGATATGAAGGACTAGGCAATATATGGGGGTAAGCATTTATAACTAGTAGGCTCTTAGAATACCTAATAATTATAAAGCAGAAAATTGAAACAAAAAAATAATAATAATTAAATTTAAAAAAAAAAACGCAGCGTAATTAATTTAATTAATAAATAAATTTTAAATTTTCTGCTTTATAATTATTAGATAGTTCGTTAACAGACGTAATGTGTAACAATAATTATCTATAGTAGGCTATAATAATTATAAAGCAGAAAATTTAAAATTTATAAATTAATTACGCTGCGTTTTTTTTTTATTAAATTATTATTATTATTTTGTTTCAATTTTTTTCTTTATAATTATTAGTTATATTAAGAACCTACTATCAAATGAGGGAACTATATGGAGATTGCAACTGTGTCGATTTTTGTTTTCAAGCACCTTTTAATAGAAAGAATAGAATAGAAATAAAATTGTTGGTACTAATAAACAAATACATATCTAGGACATGTCACACACGTCCATCTGATCTCAAACTAAGCAGAGCTTGTACTATGGGTATCAGACAGCTGATATACATTACATAGATAGATAAATACATACTTATATAGATAAACAACATCTAGACACAAGGCAAACACAAGTGCTCACCACACGAATGTTTGCGTGAGCGTCAGAATGGCTGGTTGTCTGTGGCGTTGTTGGTCTATGAGAGTTGATTCGTGCCCTGGGCGGGATTCGAATCCGCGACCCTGTGCTTCGAAGGCAGGTGTACTACCAACTAGGCTACGGAGCCGTCAAAATTAGCCAGTTCAACTGGTGTTTCCATTTATAGGCCAATAAAATGAGCTTACCCTGGACAAAATTCACAAACTCGCTGTTTTTAATTCTTTATTGGCTTTTGTTATTATCAAATACTAATTAGATATATGAAGCAAAAAATCCGCAGTGGTAACCGTTTCTTATAAAAATTTTGAGATATCGTACAGTACCTAACTTTTTCCTAAAAGTAAAATAGGTAACCAAGTACTTTGTTAGTATAATTTTGAGGGGGTGTTCGAATGTTATCACCCAATAGCAAAATTAAGCAGAAACCATTTTCACATCCATGTTTTTTTTTCAGAATCCATCTGATCTCAATATCTGAATAAGCCAAAATAATAACTATGGTGCTTGCATCTAGTTAAGCTATATTGCGTCTTTTTATACATTTGAGACAAAAATTAAGCATTAGTCTTTAACGTTTTTAAAATTATGTATTTTTCAGTAGTAATAAATATAGCTGTAATTTTTTATTTAATAATAGGTTTTTGTGTACTAAAATCATGTTTTCATCATAATTAAGCATGTATCACGATTATAAAGTTGAAATTATAATTAATAACTCGCGCGAGCAAGTAGTGAAGCGGGATGCATGCGGTGGGTGCGGGGTGCGGTGGGGAGGGCGCAGCGCCGCCGCGCCGCCAGCGGCGACCGCGACATGTCATAACATAGCGAGTTTATTTCAATTGCGCGCTTTGTACCGTCCGCATCGGTCGGTGAACAGAATCATTTACCAAGTCTGCTTATCACAATGGGGAATTGTCCTAAAAAAATCTAATTAGTCCGTCAGTTAGATTACTAAAAAATAATGTACGCGTATTATTTTTTTATAATAAGATAGGCGGGTAGGATAAGAATATCCTACCCGCCTATTTTAAATCCAGATGTGTGAAAAACGTAGGTAAAATGATCTTATAGTCGGGCCACTTTATGAAGCAACTTTTGAAGTTTCATGTACTTACCAAAGAACGATAACCAAGACAGCCAATACCAATTCTTGCGAGTACTATGGTACAGTTACTAAGCGTGAAAGTGCCGGGTATGTAGTTGGAAATTTTACCAATTATCGATTTTTCAAAAGTGATTGACGTTACCACTTTTGTTACTTATCTACCACAGGTACATGTTTTTCAATAATTACAATTCTGTTATCTCATTGTTGCGATTGTGTAAGGTTCGTCGGCGTCTTTTATTCAAAATATGATTGACAGTGACAGTGAATCGGCTTCTTCCACAAATGAATAAGCCAGTTTAACAATTTTCCTGTGATATTTTTTTCTTAACTAATTACGAAAATAATAATTTTCAAATAAATAGGCGTCTTTGTAAGAAAATATAAGAAATGGAAAGGTCTGACTGAAATAATAAAAAGGCAAAGTCAACTATTACACTACGGGACATCACTATTTACGTCACAATGACATCCTTCAAAAGTCGCTTCATAAGATGGCCCGACGATAGTAGTAAAATTTTAATATTGGACTTACGTAAAGAAGAGCATTTGTTCGATGGCGCAACACCACACGTGTCGACATGACGCGCCACTGGGACATTTGAAACCCACCGTGTGCTTCTTCTGTAACAAACAATCGATTTATAAATCATCATCATCATCGTGTGGGTTGTAAGGTCGACAACCGATCTCACAAACCCTGGCGTCAGTGTTATAGAGCCGCCAAAGGCCACTCACTTGAGTAATGTAACGACTAGATAGTAGCCGGGACCAACGGCTTAATAACGTGCCTTCTGAAGCACGGAATCATCTTCCTTTTCGGACAATCAGGTGATTCAGCCTGCAATGCCCTAACCAAACTGGGGAAAGTCTCACAAAGAGATTTTTGCTTGACAGTGTCCCCACCACCGGGAATCGAACCCGGAACCTTTGTAATGGCGTCGACATCTCGACCACCCGGCCACGGAGGCTGTTATGATTTATAAATAAAAACAGCACACGGATACTTATGATTACATTATGATACAGGTGTGATCGCCTCCGTGGCCGAGTGCTAGAGATTTCGACGCCCATTACAGAGGTTCCGGGTTCGATTCCCGGTGGGGACACTGTCAAGCAAAAATCTCTTTGTGAGACTTTCCCCAGTTTGGTTAGGACATTGCAGGCTGAATCACCAGATTGTCCGAAAAGAAAGATGATTCCGTGCTTCGGAAGGCACGTTAAGCCGTTAGTCCCGGCTACTATCTAGTCGTTACACGAGCCAAGTCAGTGGCCTTTGGCGGCTCTATAACACTGACACTAGGGTTTGTGAGGTCGGTTGTCGACCTTATAACCCACACGATGATGATGATGATGACAATTCATAAGCAAAGTATACTGAAATAATACCTCTGGATAGTTGAGATGTACAATAAACATGCGGCCCTCGAAATTGATCTTCGAGACCTCGTTCCACTTGAAGTGGTTGGTCTTCCGGCCCCCCGCGAACGTCAGGATGCCGCCGTGGTTGATGCCCAGGTACATCTGGTTGCCGCGGTGATCCTAAACATAATATAACGTAATATATATATATATATTTCAAAGGCATTATTCAAATATTCCCAGGTAGTGTCAAGATTGAGACCGAGGTGAGATTGACACCTAAAATATAGACTATCGATTCTTAGAACGGTATAGTATTTAGAATAAGAATAAGAATAAATTTTATTGATTAAAATGTACAATAAAACTACTACAGACTAAATAAATACAAAGGGAAATAACAGCACGAGCCTGAACTAGGAAAATCCTGTATTTCAGGCAAAAATAGGAGTTAAATATAAATATAAACAATTACATGCTAAATATAAATAAATTAATGTAAAATTACTAAAACAACGTTGTTAAAATAAAGTAAGTACTTAATACAAAATTTAACACTATATTTATTTAAGGACTATTAATAACTCGGCAGAGTAGAATACATTTGTCACCAACCCCTACTCTTCCCGTGGGTGTCGTAAGAGGCGACTTAGGGACTACACATTGAACAGGGAACGGGCAGCAGCGCTCTCTGATACAGTAACCTTTTAATCTGCGATCTCCAACCCGCCTGCCAAGCGTGGAGATTATGGCAAAACCAAACACGCGGAGTGGAGGAGGCTCATAGTCCAGCAGTGGACTGTAACGGGCCGTTGATTGATTGATTAATAACTTCTCTGTATCGTCGTAAGACATTTATAAGGGCACCATGGATATTTTTTTAATTTCTACTATAACTTATGGGATAAAGGTTTAATTGTGCATTTAATCTATTTGTACACCATTTGTGCCTACATTAACAATATTTTTTATGCATATCCCGCATAAAATATATTGTTATTTTTCATAGTTCGTCGTACACAAAAATAGAATACTGACAGTCAAAACAGAATCGAAATTGAGAAAAAAATAGATTAACAAATTAGCTGTCTCTCTTACAAAATCAAAATTTTCTATGGCGGATGTGTGTATGACACACGTGTTATATGACGTCACATTACACATCGGACCTCTCTGTCTAACCATCAACTATGAAGTCTTATAACTTTGTTTCTGAGCAAGATATTTGGAAAAGTATTTTTTATAGTATACTAGTTAGCTTTCCGCCCGCGTTTTCACCCGCGGTAAATGAGTTTTCCCGTAGGAATTAAGTGCTTTCCCGCGGTAAAACCCTATGACCTATTCCAGGGCCTAACCTAAATGTGTGCCAAGTTTCATCCCGATCCGTCCAGTGGTTCAAGCGTGATTCGGCAACAAACATCCAAACATCCAAATATCCAAACTTTTGCATTTATAATATTAGTAGGATTGTCTTGAAATATTTGGATTAATGAATAAAAGTAATTATGCATATTCTCTATTTAATTGATGTAATATCGTGATAAATCTTGTTAGGCCTGGAGTTAAAATACCTAACAATTTTGATGCTGGCAAAGTTGAAAAGAAATGTAACTGAAAGATCTGTTCGCCATTCGCCTCCTTTCTAACTTTGCCTTCATTTCTTATCATCTGAACAAACTATGATCTAAATGAAGGCTTGATCAATTCAGGGTAAGCTCAAGCCCTCGGGACGAATATGAGCTAGCAAAAGCTCACCTTGACAGGATGAGGATCAACTCCATATGTGTCTAATTGGCAGGCTATCTTCAAAAATGAGCGTTCCGCTTCTTGCGTCGACATGCCTTTGACGCCCCCGCTACCGCCCGGCGTCCCTTCCACGGGATCCCTGTGCAACTCCTACAAAAAACAAATAAAGCATCCAAAAACATTTGAGAAGTCTCCTCGTAAGAAGATACTAGTTGCATCTCCAAGACTTGACTAATGTATAAAATAGGGGATCGGACTGATCCTAAATTTACCATATTTTATGAATTATTTTTAGAATATAGATTAGTAGCAGACGATTCGCGAAGAAAAAAGAGAATCGGTTGAAAAACGAATTTACAGTGATTTTTTTAAATTTCAATATGTTTCTCTCTTTCAAAAACGATTTTTTGTATGGAGATTATATGGTGTTACTAACAAATGACGTCACAAGTGGGTATGTGCCTCTCTGTCTAATCTTGAATTTCAAACCTTTATAACTATAACTCGGTCAATTTTAAAGATAGAGCAAAAATTCTTTCAGTGTTTGATAGCAGAAACTAAGAAGTTTGGATTTATAAAATAAAAAAAAGTAGTCCCTATTGTTCGTGAAGAGGGTCAAAACTAACTTGCAAAATTTGATCTAAACATTGAACAAACATTAAAGAAAAGTTTGTAAAGGATCCTTCCTTCCGTTGATTTTATTATACTAGGCGCACAAAAAACAGGTACGTAACTAGGCAGGGGGACCGGCTGTCTCTCCTTACCTAGACCTCGCATGCTAAAGTAACTAAATCGCAGGGACCTGAACCCTTACGATTTTGATCAACGATATCTCGTACTCTTATTACTAACATAGGTTTAAGAGCATTGTTACTAATCAAAATGGATCTCTGTAGTCTTTAAAATAAATAAATTAAATTAAATTAATTATGTTATAATTATAACGTTTGCAAATCCAACAGGTTAACCCTATCAAGGAATCTGATAAACATATATTTATTTCAATTATCATTCTGTAAATATACTTAAAACCCAAACGACTGAAGGGGTTTTTCAAGGGGTAGTCCGGTCCCTGCTGAATTGTTTTAAGCGTTTCAATTACCTGTATTCTAGCTTCAATGGCATCAGTCTGTCTCAGCAACAATCTCATTTCAGTCACATAGTTCCCAACGTGAATGTTCGGGTCGTAGTCACCGAGTTCAACTGCAAAACAAAAAAAAAATTACATGCTTATTATTTTTTTTATTGTGATTTTACGCATTTACTCAGCGAAGAGACCCATCTAGATGTACTATATCAATCAAATAAAATCAATCAACGGCCCGTTCAGTCCACTGCTGGACTATGAGCCTCCTCACTTAAGTGGAAGGGTTTGCCATAATCTCCACGCTTGGCAGGCGGGTTGGAGATCGCAGATTAAAAGGTTACTGTATCAGAGAGCGCTGCTGCCCGTTCCCTGTTCAATGTGTAGTCCCTAAGTCGCCTCTTACGACACCCACGGGAAGAGTAGGGGTTGGTGACAAATGCATTCTACTCTGCCGTCACCACACGGCGGACTGAAGTGAAGCCTGTCACTTTATCAATGATATAACTTAATTAAATAGCAAAGCATTATATTCGGAATACAAAGTTTAATCCAAATAGACAACAACAAACAAGAAAACCAAACAATCAACAATAACAATCAATTAACAATCTTTGTCACATCACACTACTATTATAAAAGTGAATATATATTTGGATGTTTGTTCACGCTTTTAAAGTACTCAACGGATTTGGATGGAATTCGGAATGGAGATAGTTAGAAACCTAGATTAACACATAGAACTTTTTACGGGAAAAGTCTTATTCTCACGGGAAAATTTTACATAACGCGAGCGTAGCCGCGGCATACCAAGCTTCATGAACGTGAAGGCGGAACAAACATCCGAATATATTTTCACGTTTATAATATTATTGTAAAGTGTGTAGTGTAATGTGATCAGGAAGGATGATCAATAAAGTGCACTAAAATAGAATAGAATATACTTAGTCAGGTCATAAGTATTGTCACACAGTAAAAACTTTTCTTTTAGAATGCTGGCCACAAAAAAGTTTATTGAATTCGAATTTCGAATTGTTCATGAAAATAAAAATGTATACTTTTTAGAATTTTACTCATTTTTAAATATGGAGTGGACGCTTAAAGAAGACCGTGTTGCAGTTATTGCGTTGCATCGTTGCGGTTACGCGCCAATTCAAATTTTTGACATACTGAAAAATTTGAATATAACCAAAAGATTCGTTTATCGTACCATCAAACGATACAATGAAGACTCTAGTGTAGATGACAGGTCAAGAAGTGGTCGCCCTCGGTCTGTTAGGACTCCAGCAGTGATAAAAGCTATGAAGGCGCGAATTCAAAGAAATCCCAAACGTAAGCAGAAACTGTTGGCCCTTCAGATGGGATTAAGCAGAACCACGGTGAAAAGGGTGTTAAATGAAGACTTAGGGCTTCGGGCATATCGAAGAAAAACTGGACATCATTTGAATGCTCGTCTAATGGACCTGAGACTGAAGAGATGCCGCGCTTTGTTGAAGCGGTACGCGGGAAAAAAATATCGGGAAATTCTTTTTTCGGATGAAAAAATTTTTACCGTAGAAGAGAGCTACAACAAACAAAATGATAAGGTGTACGCACACAGTAGTGAAGAAGCGAGCAACCGTATTCCGCGTGTCCAACGAGGTCATTTTCCATCCTCGCTCATGGTATGGTTGGGAGTGTCTTATTGGGGCTTAACAGAGGTACATTTTTGTGAGAAAGGTGTAAAAACGAATGCAGTTGTGTATCAAAATACAGTCCTGACGAACCTTGTGGAACCTGTTTCTCATACCATGTTCAATAACAGGCACTGGGTATTCCAACAAGATTCGGCGCCAGCTCATAGAGCGAAGAGCACACAAGACTGGCTGGCGGCGCGTGAAATCGACTTCATCCGGCACGAAGACTGGCCCTCCTCCAGTCCAGATTTGAATCCGCTAGATTACAAGATATGGCAACACTTGGAGGAAAAGGCGTGCTCAAAGCCTCATCCCAATTTGGAGTCACTCAAGACATCCTTGATTAAGGCAGCCGCCGATATTGACATGGACCTCGTTCGTGCTGCGATAGACGACTGGCCGCGCAGATTGAAGGCCTGTATTCAAAATCACGGAGGTCATTTTGAATAAACTTTAGTGTCATAAGAATCTATGTTTTGTTAAGTTCATTTTGGTATATACGAGGGCTGATTGATAAGTTTCCGAAACGACACAGAAAAACTTTAAAAATCTACTTAAAATAAATTTATTTCTCAACGTAGTTTCCTTCTACCTCGATGCATTTAGTCCAGCGCTTCTCCAATGCCGTTACACCAGTTTGATAAAATGTTTTCTCCAACCCCTCAAAATACTCGTCCACGGCAACAATGACTTCTTCATTTGATGAAAATCTCTGGCCTCCTAACCATTTCTTCAGGTTTGGGAATAAGTGGAAGTCACACGGGGCCAGATCCGGGGAATAGGGTGGATGCGGTAGCAATTCGAACGGCAATTCATGGAGTTTGGCGACTGCAACCATTGATGTGTGTGCAGGTGCGTTGTCATGGTGGAACAAAACTTTTTTCTTGGCCAAATGTGGTAGTTTTTTCTGGATTTCTTCCCTTAATTTTTGCAGCAAGCTTGCGTAGTACTCTCCATTTATTGTTTTTCCTTTTTGCAGATAGATAATCCACTAAAATAATCCCTCGAGCATCCCAAAAAACAGTCGCCATCACTTTGCCGGCCGACAAAACCGTTTTTGCTTTCTTCGACGCAGGTCTTCCAATCTCAGTCCACTGCTTAGATTGTTCTTTTGTCTCGGGAGTATAATGATGTATCCAGGTTTCATCGACTGTTACATAACGTCGCGAAAACTCGTTAGGATCTCGGTTAAACAGCGCCAAACACTCCGATGAATCGTCCACTCGACGTTGCTTTTGGTCAACAGTGAGCAAACGCGGCACCCATCGCGCGCAAAGCTTTTTCATTCCCAAATGTTGGTGCAAAATATTAAAAACGCGTTCAGATGAAATGCTCACCATCTCTGCTATCTCTCGCAACTTCAAGCGCCAATCATTCAATACAATTTTGTGAATTTTTTTGATCATGTCCGGATTCGTGACTTCATTTGGACGGCCAGACCTGTGGGCGTCTTCGCAGCTCTGTCTTCCACGTTTAAAATCAGTTACCCAGGTGTGAATTGTACTCAATGCAGGAGCAGAATTACCTAAAACACTGTCTAGCTTGGTTTTAATCTGGGTTGCTGTTTTCTGTTTTAAAACGTAAAACTTTATCACCGCACGAATTTCGTTTCTTTCCATTGTTAAGAAAATTTACGACAGAGAAAGTTCTACGTCCTATCAAACAAATTCCACCAGTTCGATTAAATTCAAATTTGGCGTTCTATTTTCAAAAAGATGCCAAAATATAATGTAATATTTTTTTTTTGCGTATAATTTTTTTAAGTTCGTCGTTTCGGCTAGTTATCAATCAGCCCAGGTAAATGGTTACATAATGAATAAACTTGTTTCAATTATTTTATATTAAACATGTGACAGAATTTATGACCTGACTAGGTACTATAAATGTAAATAAATATAAATAAAATCCCTATTTTAAGTACCTACTAATACAACAGTTACAGTTATAAATAAATACCTACGCGATAAGTGGTCAGTTTGTATAATGTATTCAAATGTCTATTTTTGTGTAATACCTATTATTTGCGATACCGTACTAAGTGAGTCATTGTATATATTTGTGTTCGAGAGCATCTTTCACAACTGAACTTTATGTTGTGCAATTCATATAAAAATATACACTATATATACTTCATTTGATCATAAAGCTGACGGCGGCCTATGGGGCTAAATAGTTTACGAGTATCGACCAACATCCAGACGTACCGGCGTAGGCAGGTGACTGACGTCATATGGGCAAGTGGACCAACGATCTGAGAAGGTCGCACGCGGGAAACTGCTTAAATAGCAAATGTTATTGCCTAAAATTAGGCGATTTCTTTTGTTTACTTCATTTTATATTAGTGAAGACCTATAATTAGCTGTATATCTAACATTAATGTTTTTAAATATGGTTTTGATAGCTGTTGGTTTTCCTGAAAATTAAAATTAAATAAATAAAATAAAGACCTATGATCTCTTTACCTCAGTCAACTCGTAAGTCAAATTGCATGATTTAAATTTAATTTTGTGCGCCACAAACGATATTTCCTTAACTACGCTACTCTAGATGTTTTATGGACAACATATCTGCTCTTAAAATAAAAACATGCAATATTTCAATTTCTTCAAACTGTGATGTGTCTCTACTTACTCTGTATAATGAGCGCGCCGAGCATGGCTGCCTCGTGCGTGGTGCAGTAAAGCCGACCGTGAAGCAAGTCTCTCTTCAGCTGCAGGTAGATCTGGAACCGTGTAACGTCTTCCTTCAGCAGCAGCGGATTCGGCGGATAGAACTTCACGCGAAAGCTGAACAGGATCGGCGACGCATCTGCAAGATTGCTTTTTGGTTATAAGAAAAAACTTGAAACTCATTTGAATCCTTTTTTTATCGCCAGTGCCACATGTCAGGATGATCATGTACAAAATGGGGCAATCATGATTTAATTCGACGGCTCCGTAGCCCAGGTGGTAGTGTATCTGCCTCCGACGCACAGGGTCGCGGGTTCGAATCCCGCCCAGGGCAAACATTTGTGTGATGAGCACTTGTGTTTGCCTTGCGTCTGGTTGTTGTTTATCTATATAAGTAAGTATGTATTTATCTATTTATGTAATGTATATCAGCTGTCTGGTACCCATAGTACAAGTTCTGCTTAGTTTGGGATCAGATGGCCATGTGTGAAGATGTCCCCACATATTTATTTATTTAATATAGGTACAGAAGACTACTCATGCAAAAGAAGTACATGTGTAGGAAGATAATATGTTTCTCTTATGAAAATAAAGCAGCTATTCCAATTTATCTCTAGTCCAACTAACTAAATTGGGTAAGAAAAAACAGATTTATTACAGGCCCCTACATAAATTTTAACAAATAACATTCATACATACAAGAAAATAGTAAAATCTTAAATATTAATATTTACCTACCTTTTACTTGTTTCAATATTAATTTTGCCAAATGCAGCCAATGCTGAAAAATAAATACGTTTAGAATGCTTAGCTTACATAATTAATGTAGATTATTGTTATAAGTAATTATACACTCACCGGCACATCTAACCGCCCACCCTTGTATTTCGGGTTAATTTTAAACTGCGCTTATTGTTATACATTACAATTGATTTATTGATAATTTTACGATAACTTAAATACACTTAAATAAACGTTAAATTATCAACTTTTTGACTAACATCAGCTGTAACTATTATAATTATAAAGAATCACGAGTATTCCCTGAAATGAAGGGTGGGCGGTTAGATGTGCCGGTGAGTATATATTGTTTTATTAAAAGTGTGATATATATTACTAAAGTGGTCAGATGCGGAAGCTTATTATTAGCCTCAGTTGTTTTATATTGAATCTGTTTTGTGTAATTTTAGTACTGTTAGCTTCCCTAAAAGATTAAAATAAAAATAAATTAAAGTTTTATTTTATATAGGTAAGACAGTTTCTTCATACAATGGAACCTATTTTGGATTTTATAATTTATCAATCTTATCACCAGTGATTGGAGTAGGTAGATTGATTTTCCTACTTGTATCATGAATCATGATATCTTTGTTCTTCAAATCTTTACTTATTTGTAATTTTTATTACAAATAAGTATTTCATACTTCATTTTTTTTTTATTTTAGTTCTCACTTTTCGACTAGATGTTTTTTATATGGCCCTAGTGCATTTAGTTGTCAAATTGAAGTTTTTTTAAGATACAATTTTATGGCTCTGGATATGGAGTATCGCAGCAAGTTACTTTATTATTCAGGTTTACGGCTCTGGGTACAAACTATTTAAGTCAGCATGATGGCAATGTTGCCGCAACACAAATTTTAAAGTCCCTTAAAAGTAAACCCTGTTGGTATTTTCCTTGACATTAGCTATCAAAAAATTTAAAAAATATAATTTTTTTATTACGTTTACTACTAAACTTTATTAATTATATAAAAGGATTAAATACAAATATGTAAAACAGTTTAGCTGTAGTTTTTTTTTACCCTATTTGAATGGAATGCTGTTGTTCAGGTTTGACAATAGTGAAACCCAGCGCCACATAGCAGGCCTTTGTAGAACTAAAAGAAAAATGCCCAATGTTTATTGTTAATCATTATTACATCTTTATCAGTGATCTGATCACCTTATTTTAAATTCGCTGATGTCTACATAATGAACAATTATTTTCTAGTTTCTGCATATAAATGAATTGACATCCAGCCATTCTTAATTTCCAAAAAAATGGCAAAATTATTTTTAATTTCCGTAAACTCAAAGGCATATCTACAAGGTGTCCAAAAAGGGTGTTGGCAGTTTATACCCAAAAATTATATATGAAAAATATATCATTTCATGAATTTATTACTATTTGCAAAAAGTACATACAATGGAAAATTTACGACAAAAAAATTATGTTGTCCAAATGACGTCCATTATGTCTTAACCATTTTCTAATGATATTCGCACTGGCAAATAAAGAAATGTCCCGTACATTGAACTGCACTCGATTTAAGCGGCGAGCTGTTTTTATCGAATTTAGTTTTGATAATAAGCTCTTACACAAAATACGCACTGAGCTCCGGTATATGAATCCATTTCAACTAAATTTCCAATAAATTTCACATATGATATTATATTTGTTTTTGCTATCTACCCTCATTAAGACGATTTATTGATATTTAAAAGTGCAAATACCCTTTTTGGACACCCGGTACATTAACATATAATGTACGTTCTAGACCTTGAATCAATCTACCTACTTCATCACTGCTTATAATGTAAGTAAGCTTAATTTATGTCATGTTTATTTAATACCATGTTATTGTTTATAATTTAAGGCAAGTCATTTTAACTAAGCTAAGCTTAGTAATTCTTTTTGTCTCTATTAAGGGAAAGGCACTGTATGTGTGTTCTTTATGAGTAAGCACTAAGCAGTGCTCTACATTACATTAGTATTCACTAAACTAACTCAAAGGTCCACTATGTCCATGTTGTTGAAGAACTGGATAGCGACACTTAGCTATAACCTACTTAGAAATTAAAGATAAAGTTGAATTACTTATTAGTCTTTAGGCTAGATTTTAATATTTCTTAGGATGCCTTCATTCATAGTAACGCCATTATTTGTCTTTGTTTATCATATCATCAGCATACATTTAAGAGCCCTGCTTTGACTATAGACTTATCACCAAGTAACATTAATCTGAAAGCTTACCCTTTGCCCACCAGCATCCACATATCGAAGCCCGAAATAATCAGTCTCAGTAAGGTTTAGCTGCTGGCAGACATGCTCCAGCAAGTACTTCCCTTTGTAACTCGGCTGAAAGTAATATATTAACAGGATATTTCATCATCTGGGTTTAACTGTATCAAGCTCAAATATCTTGGTATTGCTAACACTGTAGTTGCTAACAAAAAGTATTTAATAGAAACGCGTAATAGTTAATTAATAAGAGCGGACAACTCACATGGAATTCACATTCTAAGATCTCGGTATCCTCTAAAAGTCGCACCGTACATTTATAAACAATATCACCACGACTCCTGAACATGCTGACTCGGATATCGCTCTCAGTAACTCACAATAATGAATACGCCCTAAATACACATTTGTAGTTTACGTACACGAGATAATTAATCAAGTTTCGTTAAGTTTTCATTATCTATTCTACATTAATATCTTCATTTGTTTCAATTTCGACGGAATTTCGCATTGGAAATGGAATTCAAAGGTGTGTGCGGGAGGGGGAAGTTCGGGAATATTTGACGTTTGAGTTTTCCGAACGTTCAGGAATATAGCGATTGATTTGATTGAATAAAGACATTTTTATTACTTTTTTTGTTAATAAACGTTACTAAGTAATTTTGATCATCCTCAATGATGAAAAATTGTATATTTTGAAATTTACTTCATTAATTTCAAGAAAACTAATTAATTAATTTCATAAACCAAACATCAACCAGCACGACGCTGATACATTTCTGAACGAAATTTACAACTCTTCAGCGGAAGTGACGTTTTCATTTTTAATGTTACCAGTTTCATTCATTTTCCTCAATGTATAAGGAAGTTGGTGAATTGCAATAAATTATACATTTCACATTTTCAATAAAAGTGTTTTTCTGCAATTTATGGCCAATCTCAACAAACACTGATATCAGAGTTATTGAACTGCCAAGGCGGCTTCCATTAATTACGTGTGGGGTTGTGGGCAGTGAAGGGGGTAGACCCGAATCTTCTACAACCTCACATGAACGAGAACGAGGCTCTCCCCTCGTCAAATATCACTTAAAGTCGAAGATGACATTCGAGATCTAATTCTAATTTTTATTTATGGCGATTCACTAGTAGTATTTCGCCAGTATCAATTGTTTTGATGTTCGTCACGTCATATGTGCCTAGCTCCTTCTGGCTTGTAAGCTATAAATCCCCTCAGTGACGGATAAACAATTTTTTATTTTGGTATTCAGAACAAACATTTGAACATGTCACACACGAAAATATCATGGATGCTGAAACTAACAAAAACTAGCTAACGAAAGTCCAATTTCATATTATGTTCGTCATTTCGTGTTTGCCCAGCTCCTTCTGGCTTGTAAGCTATGAATTCCGTCAGTGACGGATAAACAATTTCTTATTTTGGTATTCAGACCAAACGTGACGCAACAGTTTAAGAATGATTGACGTTTGAACATGGCACACACAAAATGACGCTTAAGATCGTGGATGCTGAAAATAACAAAATCTAGCTAACGAAAGTTCAGTTTTACTACTCTATTGCTCAGTGACGCAAAAATAAATAAGATTTAACACTCGAACAACATAAAAAACTGAACAGATCTCATAAAATCATTATTTGAACATGCGACACCGTGTGTACCTTTCATTTCTCAATATTTCGACAATTATACCATTTCGACCCAAACGAAGCAGCTTAGCAGCGTCATGTTTGATATGTGACAGTATTATAACACTTGAAATCCGTTCGCGTAGCAACATATAGAAATTTCAACCCGTCATACTGTGTGGCCCATGATTAAAACTGTCACGTTACGTGAATTTCACCTTACGTATGTTATAAAGTCATTAATAATAAAAAAAACCATCACTGAAGATCTAGCTTTATCTGAAATCAATAATTCAGTACGTACGATATTTGTATAAGATTTTTAAGATGGGGTGACAACAATATACGTAAAGATGGATAGTAAGGCTATAAACCGTCCTATTAGTTAATTAGTTGTACGGCTTTGTATTCTAGCGACTTTAATTAGATATTGATGTGATATAGTAAGTTTAGTAGAATATATTATGCTGTTTGTGATACGATTTTCAATATTGAATATTATTTTATACCGATATGTCGTCAATATAGGTGTTGGTATTTCTTTGGCCTTTGAAGCGTTGCCAGAACGTACCAAAAACGCTAACGCTACAGTCTCGCTACAGTCGTTTTCGCTACAGTCTCATTTAACTTCAATACGATGATGTCCACAAAAAAATATATCGTTGTCACCTTAACTTATTTCTATGCTAATTTTAATAATGAATTGTATCGTAAGTACTGCATTGATTGATTCCAGAATCCTATCTGGATTCTGGAATCAATCAATGCAGTACTAACTAGATCCTCAATGACGAAAATTCTTTTTATCATTAATGGCTGTACAACATACGTACAGCTTGGCAAAAAAGAGTTTGGAAAAAATGAGGGCGCTTCTATTGCACTTGAGGGTACCTCGTAGTCAAATAGGAATGGAAAATTTACTTAATTTATAAAATATTGTAAAATTAACGAATAAGAATCAACATGGCATACCAGTGGGATAAAAAGCAACCCATCATGAATGGCAGAAAACTAAATATTTATTTCCACCTGTCGCCGCTCCAAACTTTTTTTTGCCAAGCTGTAAAGCAGTTTTAATCATGGACCACACAGTATGAATGACGAGTCGAAATTTTGTTTATGATTTTTCTTTTGATATGTTGCTACGCGAACGGATTTCAAGTGTAATATACTGTCACATACTTATCAAACGTCATCATCAACATCAACGGCCCGTTACAGTCCACTGCTGGACTATGAGCCTCCTCCACTTAAGTGGAGGGTTTTGCCATAATCTCCACGCTTGGCGGGCGGGTTGAACATCGCAGATTAAATCGCATGGTTACTGTATCAGAGAGCGCTGTTACCCGTTCCCTGTTCAATGTGTAGACCCTAAGTCGCCTCTTACGACGACACCCACGGGAAGAGTAGGGGTTGGTAACAAATGTATTCTACTCTGCCGTCACAACACGGCTGATATATAAAACGTGACGCTGCTAAACTGTTTCGTTTGGGTCCAAATGGTATAATTGTCGAAATATTGATAAATGAAATTTGGTACACATGGTTATGTTGTTCGAGTGTTAAATCTTATTTTCGCAGCACTGAGCAATAGGATATTGAAATTGGACTTTCGTTATATGTCATTTCGTGTGTACCATTTTCAAACGTCAATCATTCTTAAGCTGTTGCGTCACGTTTGTTCTGAATACCAAATCAAGAAATTGTTTATCTGTTACAGAGGGGATTTATAGCTTACGAGCCAGCACACACGATGTGACAAACATATTAAATTCTAGTGCCATAAAAAAACATATGAAATTTACCATCACAATTAAAACTGATCCTACATTCGGTATCATTTTAGTAATACACCCATAATTTTTAAAATAGCCAACCTCTAAGCATTAATTTATGAAATTTGAACATTTGTAAGTATAATAAGCTTAATTAAAAATTCTTTTTAAACAAGCTTTTAAAGCCGTGGAGTGGAGTATCCTTGTTAAGATAAATCCAACGAGCCTAAACACGACTAGGTTGTGGTGTATATTTAAGGAGTTTCTATGGACACCTTCCGACTCCATTATGAGACCCTGGACATCAGGTATGACTGAAGATTTTGTTAAGACAAATCCGACGAGCCCAAACACGACTAGGTTGTGGTGTGTATTTAAGGAGTTCCTAATGCCACCTTCCGGCTCCATCATGAGACCATGGACATCACGTATGACTAAAGATCTTGTTAAGACAAATGCAATGAGCCCAAACACGACTAGGTTGTGTTGTGTATTAGAGGAGTTCCTATGGCCACCTTCCGTCTCCATCATCAGACCAGCTACATGGTACTATAATTTCAGCAAAATCCAATGGCAGCAAGTGCTTCAAAATTGAGTTGCAAGATTTCGCCCAAACATAAACCCACATACAGTGCAAGCTAAATAAAAGCTTGTAAAAATGAAATGCATTTATAAAATAATCAATAATACTGATATTGTGTCATACTCTCAAAAAACAAAGGCCGTAGGCGTATTTTGCGCGCGTTAAAATTCACCCAAAATATCGTAAAAATGCATAACGCTGGCAGTGTGGGTGGACTATTTTTACTTACACCATTAAGGAGGAGCTTTAAATAAATAACAGAAATAATAGTTTCGTTACTAGTCATCTGATAACGTTATTCATGTTTAGGGTAAATATTTTTCTTTGTATTGCCACACCACACAGTAGACCGGAAGTGACTCTCGTCCTTCCAGCTGAAGGAAAACCAATTTCTCGTCCATTCTGTCGGAGTCTATCTCGGATATTACACGCTGTCTGTAATCCGTGGTGAGTGTCAGAAGAAATAGTTTAAAAAGTGCTGTGCAAACGAGTGTTTCTGTATTTCTAGAGTTGAAAATCAATTGTGTTAGTATTCATGTTGTTCTAAACATAGTAATTATGCCTAAACCGGAGGAGTTAATTAACGTCATTGTGGTGTAATCCTAAACGTTTAAGTGCTGTCACACATTTTTCTATGTTATAAGTGAATTTGCAATCAAATATCTTTCATTTGTTTGCTAACTAAATGCTGGATCCATGAATATTCCAAATTCGAAATGTGCGAGAGTGCTTACGCGTCACACTTGCACACCGGCACACTTCCACCACGTGGTTAATGCACTTTTGTATTCCATATTTCTCTTCATAGAATCGATTTTATGTGACAAAGGATGTGTTAAAGTGTCAATCTAACCGTATTTTCCCCGTGTAAAAACGTTTTTTTCCACTATTTTTCCGTAATGGCCGACATCCATTGTGAAATGTCAAGATAGGGCGAGGCGGCCATGCGGCGGCCATATTGCCGGTCTTGTATCGGTACATGAGGTTGCGACCTTGCTTTGCCGGCCTGCATCGCGTTATCCACTGTTTCTACATAACCTAATAGAGTTTTAAACCACCTTTTTCTATTGTTTTAGATTAACCAAAAATGGGTAAGGAAAAGGTCCACATCAACATCGTCGTCATTGGACACGTCGACTCCGGCAAGTCCACCACCACTGGTCACTTGATCTACAAATGCGGTGGTATCGACAAACGTACCATCGAGAAGTTCGAGAAGGAGGCCCAGGAAATGGGCAAGGGTTCCTTCAAATACGCCTGGGTACTCGACAAACTGAAGGCCGAGCGTGAACGTGGTATTACCATCGACATCGCCCTCTGGAAGTTCGAGACCGCCAGATACTATGTTACCATCATCGACGCCCCAGGGCACAGAGATTTCATCAAGAACATGATCACAGGAACCTCGCAGGCTGACTGTGCTGTGCTCATCGTCGCCGCCGGTACTGGTGAGTTCGAAGCTGGTATCTCCAAAAATGGACAGACCCGTGAGCATGCCCTTCTCGCCTTCACACTCGGTGTCAAGCAGCTGATCGTGGGTGTCAACAAAATGGACTCCACTGAGCCCCCATACAGTGAGCCCCGTTTCGAGGAAATCAAAAAGGAAGTCTCCTCATACATCAAGAAGATTGGTTACAACCCAGCTGCTGTCGCTTTCGTACCCATTTCTGGATGGCATGGAGACAATATGTTGGAAGCATCCACCAAAATGCCTTGGTTTAAGGGATGGGCAGTTGAGCGCAAGGAGGGTAAGGCTGATGGCAAGTGCCTGATTGAGGCGCTGGACGCCATCCTGCCCCCTGCTCGTCCCACAGACAAGGCCCTTCGTCTGCCCCTGCAGGACGTATACAAAATCGGCGGTATCGGAACGGTGCCCGTCGGCAGAGTCGAGACTGGTGTCCTGAAGCCTGGTACCATCGTGGTGTTCGCGCCCGCCAACATCACCACTGAAGTCAAGTCCGTGGAGATGCACCACGAAGCCCTCCAGGAGGCCGTACCCGGCGACAACGTCGGTTTCAACGTAAAGAACGTCTCCGTCAAAGAGTTGCGTCGTGGATACGTCGCCGGAGATTCCAAGAACAACCCCCCTAAAGGCGCCGCCGATTTCAATGCACAGGTCATCGTCCTCAACCACCCTGGTCAAATCTCAAACGGTTACACACCTGTACTCGATTGCCACACAGCCCACATTGCCTGCAAATTCGCCGAAATCAAAGAGAAGGTCGACCGTCGTACGGGTAAATCCACCGAGGACAACCCTAAATCCATCAAATCTGGAGACGCTGCCATCGTCAACCTCGTTCCATCCAAGCCCCTGTGTGTCGAGTCATTCCAGGAGTTCCCTCCTCTGGGTAGGTTCGCCGTGCGTGACATGAGGCAAACCGTCGCCGTCGGCGTCATCAAGTCCGTCAACTTCAAGGAGGGCGCTGGTGGCAAGGTGACCAAAGCCGCCGAGAAGGCCGGCAAGGGCAAGAAGTAGCTAGCACTGATTACAGCACAATTCTCCATTAAGCTGCGATACTTCATACACCGCAAGGTGTTCCGAAGGAAAGAAGGGCTACAAACTCATTCCTTTTCTATATTTTTTACAAGGCTTATACTGTAACGTTATTTTATAATTTATATAAGGTTATACATATATCTGAAATATTTTGTTATGACTGCAACTAAAGTGTAAATTCATAGAAATAAAGGTAGCCTCCAGTAAATTATTCTCTTTAACTCATTATTTCATTCGTTTCCTATTATTCTTAAATCATATTCACCTAAAAGTTAATTTTAATACCATTACTGGACTGGTAGTGGTAGTATGTACCTCATGTACTAGTTGCTTGTAGACAAAAAATACTTTACCAGACTAAAAAGAAAAGAAAAAAGCTGAAGATTTAATGTTCATCTATTAGAAGGGAGACCTAGATTAGTGAAAACACCAAATCCACCTTTAATATGGCTAGGAAAGAGAATCTAAGCCAAATACATACACACGCGTGTATGTATTTGGCTTAGATTCTCTTTCCTAGCCTAGCCTAGCCACGTGTTTTTATATTGGGAAATATAAAAACACGTGGCTAATGGGACGCGTAGGTAGGTGAATGACCCTTCGTAATACTTTCGGGAAAGTTGCCTACTGAAAACTGTCAAATGTTGCACCCGCGCGCGCCGCGCCTGACGACTACGTGTGCTCTATTTCTGTATAATATACCTATATTGTAAGTATTTGGAGGAATTTATTTTCAAACCTAGCACACATTTTCTATACCTATATAAATCCTTAGGTAATCGGGATAACAGGCTTTTCCGCGAGTCACAAATAATTCATCACATCACACTAAATATTATAATGTTTGTTCCTCTTTCACGCCTAAACTACTGGACGGATTTGAATGAAATTTGGAATAGAGATAATTTGTACCCTGGATTAACAAAGGATATGTACTTTTTTCCGGGAAAATCTTACATAGTAGCCGCGGACGGCCCGCTAGTAATATATAATTAATAATCTTCACCGGTACAATATTATGTAGGTACTGCTTTTCACTGTCTCTTTCAGAGTCAGACGGCCTGTAGGCTGCGCGACGTCTATCGGTCGCTTTCGCGATTATGTCTACGACCTTGATTTAGGCCAGACTTCGATCAAAGAAGGGGCAGACGGCCAGTAGCCTTTATGAAACTTCACTATTATATGTATTTTCGTTTTTTAAAATGAATAATCATTTCATAGCCAAATCCAATCTTTGAATGTTATCTTAGGTAAATAGGTCATATATTAATAATTCTGTGGGTGGTAAGCTAACAGTTCGGACAATAAAGAGCGAGCTCACAAAACATGGATGGACTATGGTGGAAGGAACTAGATACCTACCTTAACAACCTAGGTAGGAAACCAGACAGTGAAACGATATTTTTTTTCTATAGGTAAGATGAGACTGAAACCTGAAGGCTCATGCATGACGCCCAAGCCGGTTTTAGAGGACGCACGCGTGACGACGACCACGAAACTGCCGCTGCCGCCCCGGTGCATCTCGTCTCGTCCAATTTAGATTTTATTAGTCTTTAGCGCTGCTTGGGCAAAATGGCGAGAAGCAACCGGTGTCCTCTGCGACACCAGGATACCGGTGGATACTGTATTCTGGCAAATAAATATTTCTGATTTCTAAAGGGCCTTGTGTACAAGAGCATCATCCGACCAGTCCTACTATACGGCAGCGAGACCTGGCCTGTCCTCGGAAGACATAGCAGCATACACGTCACGGAAATGAAGATGTTGCGATGGATGTGTGGCGTTACGCGATTGATTAGATCGAATTCGTAACGAACACATCCGTAGTAGTCACGGAGTCCGTGACGTAGCGGATAAGCTTGAGGAAAGTCGCCTCCGATGGCCATATAAGCCGCAGAAATTATAGTAATAATCATTCAAGATAAATTAAATAGTCACTCACAAAAGTACAAAACTAAACTACTTTTTTCTCGGAAATGGAACATCTTCAAAGTTCGAAATAATGCAAAAAAATTATACAAATTCAGACATTTTGAGTAGAAAGGCAGTCCACTACATAGAAAGTTTACATATTATGTAAACTCAAAACTCAAAATGTCTGAATTTGCTTATTTTTACTGTCCTACCAGGCAAGCCAGCCTCTGTGGCCGAGTGTTCGACTCTCATTACGAAGGTTCCGGGTTCACATCCCGGAAGGGTCACTGTCACACAAAAAATATCTTTGTGAGGATTTACTTAGGGAGCTGAATCACCTGTTTCTCCGAAAATGAAGGATTCCGTGTTTCAGAAGACACATTTGAGTTTTGGGCTTTTGGGTGATCCTGCGGTCCCGGCTGGTTATATTCTATGGAAGCAGTTGTTAGACAAGCTAAGTCAAATGGCCTTTGGGGGCGGAATAACACTGATGCCAGGGTTTATTTCGATCTCACACGCAAACGCATGATGAAGAAGAGAAAATTTTGGCATTTAATTAATCTACTAGGTACTCTAAAGTAATGCTTGCTTATTTTCGAAATCAGTACTCCTCGCGTGCTTGAATATTCTGTATGTATTTCTAAAATGTATTTAGTGTCGAATTTTGGAACATTCTCTGTTAATTAGGCGATATAATTATTGTGTATTATGTACAGACTGCTCATTTCTGGAGATTCAGAGGCGAAACATATTTTTATTTTGAAACATACATAGATACAGGTGTTTATCCTTTATTTCCAGATACCCCTTCTGCATTGTCCCCCCTTAGTTGCAGAAGGGGGCATAACATTCCCCAGATGTCCCATTCAAGATTTTTTCATTTAAATAAATTTAAAAGAAATAAAATTACATAATATATATATAGGTATATATATATATACTTATATTGCTATTGCTATATACCTTACTTGTCTATAAACAAAAAAGTTGGCCGCCATCTTGAAGTTTTATAAAGTTTAACATTGCGTTGTCATTTTTATGCCAAAATCAAGTTTTATCAAAATCGGTCCATAAACTAAAACTGCATGTCACTACATGAATTGGAGAAGGGAAGGGGTTAATCTGGAACAGGGCATCCGGGAATATTATGCCCTCTTCTGCAACTAAGGGGGGACAATTCTGAAGGGGGCATCTGGGAATAAAGGCTATACTTGAAAAAAAAAAAAGGAGTTGAGTATGACACCATAATCACCTAGTGCCCATAAAGCCGATATTAGATGGTTCACTTTTGCTTTCATTTTCGATATTGTTTAGTGTTTCTTTTTATTTTAAAAGACAATGGTTTTGAATAGGCGTAAATAATAGAATTATTTATCTTAATATTTTTATATAATTATTTCTATATTTTACACAATTTCAAAACCATATCATTGTATTTTAAAATAAAAAGAAACACTAAACAATATCGAAAATGAAAGCAAAAGTGAACTGTCTAATATCGGCCTAACATAAAATGATGTCATAACTATACTTACTTATATGGACAAATTTATCATCATCAAGAGGACCAAGTTACCAGTTTCCTATATTAAAAATTAATTAAAGTAATATATATTTTGGGAAATTTATTGAGTACTAAAACATAGTATGACGTAAATCTACATTATTTTATTATTAACTAAAAACAATATTTACAAATCAATACCAAGTCAATACCTAAGATTGCCAACATGAGTGTATGGTTCACCGCTTTCTTTTAATCTTTCTTCTTCATCTAAGATTTCATTGGCCCAGGCTTCAGCTCGTTCGTACCTCTTGCGCCGAGTATATGGTGCATAAAATAATTTATGTGCGACCACTACTGCAGAAGTTATAGAAACGGCCATCAAACATTTGACAATAGGGCTCGAGGTATTAAAAAATCGTTGAAATCGCTCCATTATTTACTCCGGTTTATCTAGAGATACTCCAGGTTCTGTCGCTTTCTTCTGGCGAGGAAAATACTCCTCAAATAAAGGCTTCCAGATGTAAATACCACCAAATACTCCTAAAATTGTAACCAAAGCAAATTGACTTCTAGTTATTCCTTTGGGTTTGCGAATTCGTAACATAATAAATAAACGAAGTTACTTCTGTGCTTCTGTTCTGATAGAAACTGACTGATCTGGACTGATCTAACTAACTAAACATTCATATTTTTCTTGAATGAGGTTATTTATTTTCTATTTTTATATAACATAACCTAAAAAAAAATACAAGACGATATTGGACGCATTCCGAATCAAACTTTCAGCGCTGTCAGCGATCAGAAAAGCAAAAAAAACGTATGAGTTTTGACAGCTGACAGTAATTCGGAACGCGATTACGGGTGCTTTAATCGATTTCAGTGCGTCTGTGCTGGGAACGCAGGGTTTGTCAAACTGTAGAACCCGTAATCGCGTTCCGGGTCTTTTGTCAGCATCTGACAATGGCGGACGTGTCTTCGTTTTAATTTTTTTATTTTAGTTTATTGAAGTGTTTAGTGTATAATTTCGGGATTATAAACTTTAATAAAGTAATTGAATCGCTTACACTTTGCTGACATTTTTAGATGATGCCAAGGGGCCTCGTGGTGGCTTCAGTAATTGTACTATCACATTACTGAGCCCAATTAACCCAACAATCATCCAAGGATATATTATCTTACCCTATGCGCGCACTAGCGGCTTTTGTCGCAGCGACAGTATGTCTCTCTCGTCAAGTTTACTAGAGTGCGAAAGAGAAGCACATAGTGTCTCGAGAGACAAAAGTCGCTAGTGCGCGCATAGGGTAAAACCTACAAATATCACTCTACACTGATGAAATACGTCTTTATAAGATGTGTCGCCATTAGTTGGGAAGAAGAAAAAAAATCGCGTTCCGCCGAATCATTGTCAGCCATACATTTTATTGCTTTTCTGATCGCTGACAGCGCTGAAAGTCTGATTCAGAATGCGTCCTTTGTGTAGTTGTAAAATAAATCGATCGATTTAAACAATCACTTGAGTGAGCATGTATCCGACCATAAAAAAAAAAAAAGGAACTTAAAAAAAGAAGGTGATTCGAGGCCGAATAGTCCCCTATTTTCCCTATGTATTCTCCCTCTACGCCGAATTGCTATCCTTTTTTTTTTACGAAGAAACGTGTGTTGTTTATGGAAGGGGGGGGGGAGTGATGTTGGTTGAGATGGATCACAGACGGGCGCATTCCGAATCAGACTTTCAGCGATGTCAGCGATCAGAAAAGCAAAAAAATGTATGGCTGACAGTGATTCGGAACGTGATTACAGGTACTTTAATTGATTTCAGCGTGTCTCGGAACGCAGGGTTAGGGTGTATTCCGAATCAGATTTAACGGCTCAAAGTTCTGACAGCCCTCTGCGACTGACAGCGATTACTCGCGTACCGATTCAGAAATCGCAATAATACGGCTCATGAGCGAAATCAAAACGGAACGGCGTTTGAGCGCGCTGAAACTGCTTGTAACTCAGTCTTGCCAGATGTTGATTACCGTACCAAAACTGGCAAAATTCTAAATTATTATACGTATTAAAAAAGTATCGTACAGCTGTAAAAACAATGTAAAAATAGCACAAATCGCATGGCTAGTACCCAAAATAAGAAAAGGTATGCGAATTTTTAAAAATAAATAGGCACATGAAATTAAAAAAATACAAAAAAGAATGTTTGATATTTATATTTATATTTTATCAGATTGCCAATGATATTATCTTATGTATGTATGTGCCTGAGCCAAAACTATCGTAATATATACATAACCTACTCGTTCGATACTTTTACTATCGAACATCTGGCAACCCTAACCTACAAAACTGATTGATTTAAAATATTTCAGTAATTTATCGCCATTTCATAATTGAATAACGTGTTTTTATTTTGTTCAACCAAATAAATATAAGACACGTTAATTTTACATTTAAACATTAAACATTTAACCTTTAAAAATAAATAAACAATATGTCAAAGTCGAATTTGACATTACGCTTACGTGAATTTCGCTCTGGAGCATGGGCGCCGTTAGCGGAAGATGGCGACGGTCATGACGCAATCCGTGACGTCACAATGGCTGCCGTAATCAGCTCAATGACAGTGATTCGGTACGCGGTTTTGGGTACTCAAAGTGATGTCAGCGCAAATCGGAACGCGGCCATGGGGGGCGCATTCCGAATCAAACTTTCAGCGCTGTTAGCGATTAGAAAGCAAAAAAACTTATGAGTTTTGACAGCTGACAAGCGCGTCTTGGAACGCAGGGTTGATATGTTTTACAGCGTTGCCAGAATGTTACTTTTGTAACATTTTACGTTACTTTTGACCCTCTCATGTTACCTCCACGTTACATGACTCAATATGTTACTTTTATGTTACTTTCAGGACAGTTTATCTTTCTTTATAAAATTTGTAGTTTAGTGTTTAGTAATTTTGTATAGAGAGAGTAAAATATCTGTATTTAGATATATGCTTAGTTAGTGCACTATGATTAAGGAAAAAAACGTAATCCCTAGTAACTACTAGTTTCTAACAAAGCAGACTTTTACCTTAACTAGTAGCAAACCGGCGGCGGCGCGGCGCTGCGGTTTCGTACGCTGCCGGAATGGATTCGGTCAGTCAATAAATTATAAAGTTTGACAAAAGGGAAAGCAGATTTTTTTTTGTAATAAAGTGCCTTATTACAGTATTAATGTTATTTTCCACTAGAAAATAGGGAAATTAATGTTTCTTTTCCTGTGTAAATGTTACTTTTTAAGCTGTTTCATGTTACATTTGACTATCACTCACTGGCAACACTGATGTTTTATTTCCAATTGTGTTTCCAATTCATGTTTTGTGTCGGAGACATAACCTATGAAAACAGCATTTTTTTTAAATATTGAGATTATAAGCAAGCAAAGATGACAAATCGCACAAGAAATGTGCCTAATATATTAATTACTGGTTTGTATCATTTTTGGCCAACTACTGTAAACATAAATGTGTTCATTTATTTGGCAGGGCATTCATTCTACCATATTATTTGGTTTTCAGGAACTCCAGGTGTAGGAAAGTCTACAGTTTGCCGAATGTTAGCAGAAAAGACTAAATTTGATTGGAGGGAAGTATCAAAATTGGCTGAAGAATACAATTGCCTTGATGAATTTGATCCTGAGTATCAATGTCCGTTCTTGAATGAAGATAAGGTAGAAAAAATAGCTCGATCTATTTTAACACATGCAGTTTTCATGAAATCAGGCTAGGCTGACTTAAAAGGCTTACGCCTGAATTACTTGTGAGATCTTGAATATAATACGTACCAAAAAGTATTAAAACCAATTGATTACATGTGTTTGAAGCAATGGCTTATTTCATTTATGTAGTTTTCAGTGTAGTTAGTAGTATAATTAGAAACCCTCCTACCCTAGGCCTTGAATATAGAGGAGATGCAGTTTCAAGCCTTATCTAAGACTAGCGGTCCGCCCATGGCTACACTCGCGTTATGTAGGATTTTCCCGTGGGAATATGATTTTTTCCGTTAATTTAGGGTACAAACTATCTCCATTCCAAATTTCATCCTAATCTGTTTAGTAGTTTAAGCGTGAAAGGGGAAACATCAATATATATTAGTGTGAAAACAAAAAAAATGTTTCAATTAAAATGAATTTTGCTATTGTAACCTTGATCTGAAGCCCCTTGTGTTATATTTCAGTTACTGGATATAATGGAAGGCATGATGGCTAAAGGAGCCAACATTGTGGATTACCATGGGTGCGAGTTCTTCCCCGAAAGATGGTTTGATGGTGTTTTTGTTTTAAGGGCAAATAATACAGTGTTGTATGATCGCCTTTCTGCTAGGTATGTTACAGGGTTGGCTAGGACTATTTTTAATAGCAAATACCTACTAATTTTGTACAACAAAATGACAATTGAAATTATCGTTTTCTAGAGGATACACTGGAAAGAAGTTAGAAGACAATATTCAGTGTGAAATTTTTGAGACACTACTTGAGGAGGCACAAAACTCTTACAAAGGAGAGATTGTTGTACAATTGCAGAATGATACACAGGAACAGCTCCAGAACAACATTGTCACTATTGCAGAGTGGATCGAGAGATGGAAAGAAGAGAATTTATAATAAACAGATTTTAAGATAAAACTGTGTATCTTTTTCAATTTGTCTTTAGACAATACATACAGTAAGTACAAGCCATTGGCAGAATGTGACAAATCTAGACTCCCTAAGATCATCCTGATATAAAGTCAAAGTCAATTTTTTTTCTCGAATTAAATATATTAAGCCATTGGCATACAGAAAAGAGAGTAAAGCATACTTGCATGCACCTTGGTGACACACCAGCTTTTTTTTAAACTATATGCCAACCAAAGTTGGATAAAATATTCACAATTGGTTAAAACTTATGAATAATACTTGTTATATACCAACAATTTAGAAAAGCTATGTAAACAGCTATGAGAATAAAAAAATAAAACGAATTTTTATAAATACAACCTAATTTATTCATTAACCCACTGAGACACAAATAGAAATGCATTCAATAATTATTACTGTATTTTGATAATTCTAAATTATAATATAAGACTCGCTCATGGACATCAAATAGCAAAGGCACTACCTCTACAATGCATTTAATAAAAAAATGTGACAAGCGTTCATCTACCAAATGTCCACGAGCCAGTTGCTTGACGGTTAGAAATTACGAGGATATGACACTACTTAGAACTTTACCAAAATGAAGACAAAAAAGTAATTTTATGGAATGTGAAAGATTGAAAATGCTTTTATAAAATATAGGTACTTGGAAGTAACTGGCAGTTTTCATCTTCATTGAGGCATTAGCTTGCAGATGGAGAAGCTATTCAGATCTGTTGTAATGGTGGACAGCAAGATATCTTCAAGGTGAGGCAACCATTGGAAGTGAACATTGGAATATTCTTTTAAGTCTAAAATTAAGTCACCAGTACTTCAATGAGTATAGATGAAACTCAGACCGAAATGAGTGTAGTGATAAGTTCTGGAACACTTCTGGCAATCCGTCGCGGCCCTACAAGTAGCGTCACCTGCCGGCGCCGACCGCCTACAGTTCTTCCTTCCTGGCGTTGCCGCTGCGGTCGAAGGCGCGCAGTTCGGTGCTGGCGTGCTCCGCTACGTACTTCACGAAGTCCTCAAGCACACGACCGCCCTGCATCATACGAACTTTTGTTTAATAAAAAAATATAAAACTATTGTAGAAATGTTAGCAAGAACTGACGCTCGTGTAAATAGGGGATCGGACAGTTCCTAAATTTACCATATTTTATGAATTATTTTTAAAATATAGATTAGTAATAGACGATTCGCGAAGAAAAAAACAGAATCGGTTGAAAAACTGATTTACAGTGATTTTTTAAAGTTTCAATATGTCTGTCTCTTTCGAAAACTATTTTTGTATGGAGATTATATGGCGTTACTAACAAATGACGTCACAAGTAGGTATGTACCTTTATAAGTCGGTCAATTTTAAACAAGAGTAAAAATTATTTTAGTGTTAGATAGCAGAAACTAACAAGTTTGTATTAATAAAATTAAAAAAAAAATAGTTTGATCCCCTATTGTTACAGCGACTTCTATATTTTCAAATACATAGATGGCGCTCTTCACTGGCTTTTTAAAAATATGCGCACACGCATCATAATCATATGTTTTAATTACACTTCCGTGTGGTGCCACCCCGCAAACAATGCCTCATTTATTGACTTGCTCCTCGAGCACTGACATCTGCGCGATCTGTGGGAGGCTACCGACAATGCTCGTCGGGTGGCTGCCTACTGGGCCAACAAAATATTATACCATTGATTCGAAAAGAAGAATTACACTTCCTATACGTCGACTAAGCACCGGTTATTGCAGCTGCAGTACAAAATCCAGTCCAAGTGCAGTATCCAATCCAAGTGCCAGGATAACACAAATGTGATTACTCAGTTAATACTTTACGCCTTTTATTTCTTATCTAGAATCCTGGCGCTTACGATGCTAGTATGCAATATGTCTGACGCGGCTCCGAACTGCGGGGCGGGGAGGGGTACTATATTAATTCTGTGCTATACTCACGTTGTATTTGGAGGGTTTCTTGGTGTTGTCGGCGGGTTTCCAGAAGATGGAGGGGAAGCCCGACACTTCGTACAGGGACTTGGGCCAGTCGTTGGTGGTAGCGTCGATCTTCACAATGTCTACGTCTTCGCCTTTCAGCTGTAGAAGAACAAATCTCGGTTTAATGTTTGTTTTTAAAATATTTCCTTTGAAGATCAAACGCGATTGTTAAGTTATTTTTTTTTGCCTACGTCCAGCAGTGGACTGCAATAGGCTGATTGATTGATTGTCATTTTATAGGAAAAAGCATTTTTTTTTTCTAATACGTCGTCATCACTTAGTGGGCGATCAGATCAAAGATCATATGATCATGCTGACCTAATACAAGTTGATCGACTTCATACACAATCTTATATTATAGTATCAGACGCAATGATATTTTAAGAAAGATACGTCATGTTCATACTGCACGCACAACATTCCGCGTTCCGCGACAGATATACATACATATTTAATAACATTGTATATCTAAAAACACGCTATAAGTGCGACAGGAAATAGGCAAAGCATTAGAGTGAAAGAGACAGCTATTTGTAATCAGTACAGCCGCGAATAGTTCGCTCCATTATCGTTTGGAAACAAGCTGTGATTCATTAAAATTATTAATAAATTATAGATTTATCTGTTTAAAACTTAAATATTTTTATACACTTATTTGTAATATGATATCCCTTCATCTTTTTTTTATCTTTTATTAGTTGTAATTTTGCATTTTCTACACACAGGAAGGCATTTTAACTTTTTTTAGTAGGTAGTCGACACGTGCGCTCACAATGACAGGTCACAGCTTGACTGACTGCAGTGGTCACAATTAGGACCAATTCACGGCACGCGTTTCGTGCGTTGGTGGCGTATCTACACCTCTTGTATATAATATCATCGATCAGACGGCTTTCTTTTCTTCATCGTAAGAGTTTTGTAAGGTTTATGGCCGAATCTACAAACTCTTGTGTTAGAATAATAATTGTTGAGCTACCAATGGCTTTTAAAATGGCTCATGCAAGAAATATTTCCGTGGATTAATAGCCGGGAGCAACCAACGGCTTAACTAAGACTATTTCCGTAGATTAATAGCCGGGAACAACCAACGGCTTAATAAACACTATTTCCGTAGATTAATAGCCGGGAACAACCAACGGCTTAACAAACACTATTTCCGTAGATTAATAGCCGGGAACAACCAACGGCTTAACAAACACTATTTCCGTAGATTAATAGCCGGGAACAACCAACGGCTTAACAAACACTATTTCAGTAGATTAATTGCCGGGAACAACCAACGGCTTAACAAAGACTATTTCCGTAGATTAATAGCCGGGAACAACCAACGGCTTAACAAACACTATTTCCGTAGATTAATAGCCGGGAACAACCAACGGCTTAACAAAGACTATTTCCGTAGATTAATAGCCGGGAACAACCAACGGCTTAACAAAGACTATTTCCGTAGATTAATAGCCGGGAACAACCAACGGCTTAACAAAGACTATTTCCGTAGATTAATAGCCGGGAACAACCAACGGCTTAACAAAGACTATTTCCGTAGATTAATAGCCGGGAACAACCAACGTCTTAACAAAGACTATTTCCGTAGATTAATAGCCGGGAACAACCAACGGCTTAACAAACACTATTTCCATAGATTAATAGCCGGGAACAACTAATGGCTTAACTTGCCTTCAGGCCTTTTCCATCTCACTTTTCGGACAATTAGGTGATTCAGCCTGCAATGTGCTAACCAAACTGTGGACAGGTTGCATATAGTGATTTTTGTTTGACTTGTATTCCAACTAAGATTTCCGCTCAGCTAGTATTAGTGTCGTGAATTTTTGCGATATTTTACTGCATATTTCACAGCTTTTCTCAGAACACTAAATATTTTGTTTAATTGATAAAATCTGAGCATGCCTAAGACGCTCACGCCGCTGGTACTCAATATAACTACTAGGAACCTGCTGACGGAACTGTTCGATGTTTACACCCGTGCCCACCGTTCATACTCTGAAGCGCTTGCTCTATGCCCCTGTTTGATCCTCACCTTCTCGCCCAGCTCGTCCCACACGGGCGCCAGTTTCTGGCAGTGTCCACACCAGGGCGCGTAGAACTCCACCAGCGCGTCACGGCCGCTGTCCGTGACTAGCTTCTGGAAGTTCTTCCCGACTGCCACCTTCACCGGGCCGCTGTTGTCGGCCGGCTCCGCCTCGGACTTCACGAAGGCCTCCAGTTTACCGTCCAGCAGGTCCTTGGAGAATTTCAGCAGGTTCTCGATGCTGGAACCAATTAACGTTATTGTTAGCAGCTGTACGACCCTAGCGAAGGATATTTACTGTCCAAACGAGATTGCTGATTAAAGTGTAGACTTATTTTGATACAGTGCAGTGTTTTTGTCGTCAGTTCATATACGTCCCCACCGAGGGGCTGGTCTACTTTGAATAGGGGATCGGACTGTTCCTAAATTTGCCATATTTTATGAATTATTTTTGAAATAGTAACAGATATTATTTTTAAAATTATTTTTAAAATAGTAACAGATTATTTTTAAAATAGTAATAGATTATTTTTAAAATAGTAATAGTAACAGACGATTCGCGAAGAAAAAAACAGAATCGGTTTAAAAACGAATTTTCAGTGATTTTTTAAAGCTTTAATATGTCTCTCTTTCAAAAACTATTTTTTGTATGGAGATTATATGGCGTTACTAACAAATGACGTCACAAGTGGGTATGTGCCTCTCTGTCTAATCTTGAAAGGCTCTCTGTCTAATCTTGAATTTAAAACCTTTATAACTCGGTAAATTTTAAAGATGGAGCAAAAATTATTTTAGTGTTCGATAGCAGAAACTAAGAAGTTTGGATTTATAAAATAAAAAAAAAAGTAGTCCAATCCCCTGGGCGATCAAGCTGTTTTCGACTTGGCCCAGTGTGGGTTGGGTTACTTCACACACAACCTCTAGAGTTTTCCTCTAAAAAAATACATTATCCGAAAATACGTTGATGAAATAAGAGACATGGTCATCGGGCAAGACAGTCCCAACAACCACTGCCATCCAAGAAAATTGTTGTCAAATACGTGATGGGGGCTAAATCAGCGCAGCGCGCAGTTAACACTACATTGATAAATTGAATTTTACTTATTTTGAATGCGAAGTAAACGAACGTAGAAAACGTACTGTTGCGATTAAAAATTAATATTTTATAGGACCTACATAGAAAAATAGATTTAAGAGTTTATTAAGACCTAAAACTTAGGAATACTTTTACAACATCGGTTAAAAATAACTTGTTTCGCTTTCACTACATGTCACAAAGAAAACTTACATTTACCGGGTGTCCTAAAAGGGTGTTGGCAGTTTATACCCAAAAATTATATATGAAAAATATATCATTTCATAATTTTATTACTATTTGCAAAAAGTACATACAATGGAAAGTTCACGACGAAAAAATTATATTGTCCATTACGATTTTGACACTAGCCACAAATGTCTTCCATTTTCTAACGATATTCGCACTGGGAGATAAAGAAATGTACCGTAAATTGAACTGCGCGCGATATAGCGGCGAGCTTTTATTATCGAATTATTGTTTTGATAATAAGCTCGTACACAAAGGGCGCATTCCGAATCAGACTTTCAGCGCTGTCAACGATCAGAAAAGCAAAAAAATGTATGGATGACAGTGATTCGGAACGCGATTACGGGTACTTTAATCGTTTTCAGCGCATCTCGGAACACAGGGAAAATGCGCGCTGAGCTCCGGTATACGAATCCATTTCAACTAAATTCCACGAATGACATTATAATTCTTTTTTTGCTATCTACCCTCATTAAGTCGATTTAATGATATTTAAAATTGCAAAATACCCTCTTTGGACACCTAGTATACTCGTAAATCTCGATAAAAACACAAACACAATTTGCAAGGATTATCAGCAAGACTAATTTCATTCAACTAGGCAGTGCCGGTGTTATTAAACTATTTTCACGAATTCATATCTTCTAAAGGGCATCACACACGGCAGCTATAATACGAGTATATATTATAGCACGAGGCAGCCAGCTTTCTCGTCGCCATTCACTTTCACTCAAAGCGGGGGTCAAACAAAATGGCGAATCAATCAGTGACCGACCATTCTGCTTGACCCCCGCTTTGCACACAAAGTGAATGGTGATGAGAGAGCTGGCTGCCTCGTGCTATAATATATATTATAGCTCCGTCTGTGATGGGCTTGAATCTTGTACAATAATGAAATGAATTATTGCCGTACCTGACCTAGGCAAGACTTTATGATGATTGTAACGCCAAGTTATTCACTCACTAGATCTTATGCAACATCAAGAAACACGCAAGACCCTACTGAGTTTCTGTTTAGACAAGACGTGAGATTAAAAAAATAACTTATGAATAGCTTTTTAATTTTAAGTGTTAATATTTTCGGGACTACAATCTCTACGTATTAAAGACTCAGGGTTTTGTATACAATAATTGTTTATTGTAAAAAGAGTTCTACCTATTAGAAAATTAGTATAAAGCAATGACTTATATTTCTATGCTATCTAGCCAGTAAGCGACTTCCGGACGTATGTCTTCTTTTCGACGACTTCTAATTTTAGTCGTAGTACTTTCAGTGCCGACGAAATAATTATACTCTCCTTCTGAAAGGCTGTAAAGGAGTATTATAATAATGACTACTTCCTCTACTCTAATAGGGAATATGCACATTTTTTTTAAATTCATTAATCGAAATATTTCAAGTTCCAGATAAACACAAAAAATATATTTTCAAATATCTTGCTCAGAAACAAAGTTATAAGGCTTCAAAGTTGATGGTTAGACAGAGAGGTCCGACATGACCATTGACGTCATTGGTCACGTGGGCCATACATCCGCCATAGAAAATTTTGTTTTCGTTGATGATGAAAAGAGGGACAGATATATTTGTTTAATAATGTTGTATCTATATAGTTTGTTTTTCGATCAATTTCGATTCTGTTTTGACTGTCAGTATTCTATTTTTGTATACTTTCAGATGAACTATGAAAAAATCGAATTTTATGCATATTCCCTATTTTGAATTAACTAACTCATACACTTTCACCTTTTAAAGATTAAAAAGGGACAGGAGATGGCCATTATCGAATTTTAACCTTATGGACGCGTCGATTGCACAAATTTAGAGAGCGCACGTAAAACATCCGATATCTTAATCTGACAGCTACGCCCTTATTTTAGGTTATTATTCGTTCATCTGAATTCATCGCCTCTCTTTCATTGGTCATAAAAACGAAAAGGATAGCTGGATTTTAAAATTAGAATTAGAGCATGACTTCTCGAATCGGGGCCAATGGACAAGAGCCTAACTTAATCGATCTTTGCATTGATTGATCAATCTTTTCATCGGAGATGTTTAAACAATGTCTGAGCCTGTAAAAATGTATTACAATTACGACGTAAAAATTAACATCAAGATTTGGTGGTTTCAGTACAAAACTCGTAATGTTGAATCACTAAATGATTTAATCAATCACTCAATCACTAAGTGATTCAACATTACGAATGAGTTCGAGAACACTAAGAGTTCAACGCTAAGTGATTCAGACAATGAAACCATGCGAATCCGGAAGCTCCTACTCATGATACAATCTGCTGTGCAACAGAAAGAGATGCAGCTATTTCTCTTCTGATCTGATAATAGTCGTGTTGGTTGGGAAACTCCTCAATTAAAGTCGGGCCACGATATGAAGCGACTTTTGAAGTTTCATGTACTTAACAAATAACGATAACCTTGTACCAGCGTACAAATAAAAAACAAGAAAAGAAGCACTTTTGAAGCATTCTTCTTAGATATAATCAAAGAACTTTAAATTTTACACTACTTCTATGATAAATTACAGATGCTATGTGAGCGCAACAATTTAAAAAAGCTATAACAAAAATATTAGGCCGATGCGTAAAAGTTACATCGGCCGTAATATTTTTTTTTTTAATTCCCGGTGTCGTTCGTCACTATCAGTACCAGCCTGGTAGCAGTTATGACGTGAGTACGCTCAAGAGTTACTTTTGAGTATAGGTGTTTTGTTATCTATCATTGTTGCGATTGCGTAGGGTGCATCGGCGTCTTTTGTACTTAAAATTCTGAGAAAAGATAATTAGTTATTCCGTGTAGTCTTGTTAATGTTTCGGTTCAATCAGTCAGTCTTTCGTTTTCGTGCGCAGTGGCTACCATTTTGGACTCTGATCCTGCTTTTTTTTAAATACCTGTATTTTTTACTTATCTATGTTTTTTCTGTTAATAGCATATTTTGTAATTTTTTTCTAAATATAATTCTAAACGGTTGATCTGTTAATTTTAATATGACATCTGCATATTTTCATATAATATTATAATCTGTACATTGATAGTATCAAATAAATAATTTTATTTTGTGATACTTCACAGAATGTGTATGTTGATTATTTCCAATAACAAAATATCGTCAACACCGATTGTAATACGGAATTTAACAAAGTACTAAACAATTTTGTTTTCGTAACTAATTACGAAAATAATAAATTTCAAATAGATAGGATAGATAGATAGAATAGATATCTTTGTAAGTAAATATAAGAAATGAACAGGTTTGACTGAAATACTAGATACTAGGCAAAGTCAACCATTACACTACGGGATATCACTATTTACGTCACAATGACATCCTACAAAAGTCGCTTCATATCGTGGCCCGACTTTAGCTACTATAATTAGTAAACCATTTGATTTGTTTGACGTGTCTAATACAGCACAAGCGTCGGTGGTCCAGTGGCTAAGGCCGCTGCCTCCTATCCGGGAGACGCGAGTTCGATCCATGTGTTTTCAAATTTCGAATTCATATGTACGTTTATTTGACGCTCTTACGGTAAAGGAAAACATCATCGCGATGAAACCTGCACACTCCTGCGAAGAAATTCAAAGGTTGTGTGTGAAGTCGACCAATCCGCACTGGGCCATCGTGGTCGACTAAGGCCTAATCGCCCTAATTCAGGGTAAGCTCGAGCCCCTCGGCGTGGACCTATACTTTATCGAATTTGATGGCTCAACAATAGGTATTATTTTAGATTTTTTTAAATTTTACTTTTTTTGCTTCGGGAGTTTTTAAATTTTTAACTTTTGTTTTGTTCTCACCTGAACTCGTCGCTCATGACGTATTTGTTTCCGTGCGCGTCCTTGCCGGCGACCACTGGCTTGTCTCCCTTGGCGAAGTCAATGCCGAATTCGTTCATTTCGTGCGCGAATTCGTCCTTGTCGCACACCGCGAATGTGGCGTCCGTCACTTCTTTAGCGACCTGCGTGAACGCATCAAAGAGAGATGAGATATTTGTTAAAAAGGAATTGGTTTTATTTTAACAATAGAAAAAAGAAAGAATAAGATTGCGTATGGCATTAAAGGCCCCGGAGACGGTCAAACGGTTTGACCGTCTCAGGGGCCCTTAAGCTTTTCATGATTCACAGCACAGTCATAGCGCATAACAGAGAAGTTCCTTGCGGTAGCTTCGTCGTTCGGGAGTGGTGTTTTCGTAAGGGACCGTCCATTAATCACGTGGGGCTTGAAAGGGGGGGAGGGGGTTATTGCAAAAAAATACGAACTATCACAAGGGGGTAGGGGGGTGTAGTAAGATATCACGTGAATTTATTTTTTCGTCAAACGCGCGATTTTAAAACCGAATACCTTTCTGTGTAGACATTTTTGTCATGGTCTTTAATTTCAGAATAAAATTAGATTAATTAGTGTACTTTATACCTGTATTTAAAGATAATATTCTAAAAATTTTTAAGATTATTTGTAGGTAGGTACTAAAAATACACGTGATTTAGGGTGGGTTAGTCTTGAACTACGAGCACTTAACTGCTTAAAAAATGCTAGAAAACATCACGTGATTAATGGACGGCCCCTAATGAGACTTAGGCCAGACATCGGCATCTCTTTCACTTGTATAGCGACGCAGTGAAGAAGAAGCGAGACAGTTCTTCTGTTACGTCGCATGTTTTTCCTTCCGCATACTTATAGTTAAGCGCTATAACTGTACCCAGCCAACCAAGACTATTTTGCCAAAATCATCTGAAACAGGGTATCGGTGGCTGGCTCTATTGCTCCACTAAATGTGGCGGGCGAACAGAAATTACCCGTTCACTTTTTCAATTTAAAAGGGGAAAGATATGAGTGCTAGGCACAGAAAAATAAAATATCTTGACCAAACCAAATAGTCATAATAATGAGATTTGCGCAAAACAATGCGGGATTTTCCGACAGCCAATTAAAAAAAAAATTGTTCATAAATCTTCGATAGATGGCGTTGACGATCCGAAGAAATCCGGCGAGTCACCTAGGGCCATAAAAGGATTAAAAAAAAAAACCACGAAGTACACCTGGCGCCATCTATCGTCTTAATTAGAAATATTATTTTTATTTTTTAAAGAGCTGTCAGAAAATCCCCCATTAGTTTTTCCTTCGCACGACAATTTTCAACCAGAATAATTACCTACTCATCATAAAAATGACCAGTCATACTAAAAAATAAAGGACAATATTTTCATTTAGGAACTTTTGGACCAAATTTCTAGAAACTGCACTATTCCTTGGAATATTTGAACTTACCTTAAGCACACGGTTCCTCCAATAGTTGGTGCCTTTAGGATTCTTGATGTAGTCTACGTCGTAGTAGGCCACGACCAGGGGGTTGCTGAAGTCTGGGGTGTTTTCCTTCTTGCGAATGCCGACCAGACCGTGGCTGCAAGACAAGTAGAGGGTTCAGTATGATAAGCAACTACAATCATAGCGCGCACCGATTGCTTCTTTGCTACAATGTGCGCGTCTCTAATGTGCGGGCCAGCGCCAACACCGTCCTGGCCATGATTGCCGAGAGACTGGACTGTCCATATGTACGGCACTGTTGTGACCGGCATGTCACACCAGTGCCGTATGTTTGACAGTACCGTTTCTTTTATGCTCTGTATTTTTAAGTTATTACTAACAATAGGCTAAGTTTTTTTTATTTACTAACACTTTTATGAGACATGTTTCTTGAAATAAACTATTATTATTATTATTATAGCGCATAGCCACATAAGCGCTTGGTATTCTGTGGCATAACTGAGTAGGTCCTTGCGGTAGCGGAGCGGTGCGGGAGGGGTGACATGTGATGTAACAGAACTGTCTCGCTCTCGTATTGATTGAGTCATTCAATCAATCAATCAAGCAGCCTATTGCAGTCTACTGCTATTGAGTCATTATGTAACAGAAAAGATTGTTTGTCACCTCCAATTTAAAATGGTGGTTCGGGCCTTGGTCTGCCAAGATCGGATTTTATAAGGACTTTACACCGAGAGCATCGGTGGTCTAGTGGCTAGGGCCGCTGCCTCCTGTCAGGGAGACGCGGGTTCGATCCCCACCACTTACCAATGTGTTTTCGAATTTCGAATTCATATGTACGTTCACACGACGCTCATACGGTGAAGGAAAACATCGCGATGAAACCTCACACTCCTGTGAAGAAATTCAAAGGTTGTGTGTGAGGTCGACCAACCTGCACTGGGCCAGCGTGGTCGACTAAGGCCTAATCGCTCTAATTCAGGGTAGTGGGGACGAATATGAACTGTTGATGACTTTACACCTAAACAACAAAATAATAATTTTAACACCTTAATTTTTTTAAGCCGTTTATATATTTCCCCACGGATTGGTCTATTGCATTTAAGTACACATAGACTATATCGTTAAGTTATTATCATTATGTCGTCGTCATTTAGTTTTATAACAACGACGCTAATACTTACTTGTGTCTGGTTGTTGTTAGATATATTTATCTATTTATGTATGTATACTCGTATCAGCTGTCTGGTACCCATAGTACAAGCTCTGCTTAGTTTGGGATCAGATGGCCGCGTGTGAAGATGTCCCCACATATTTATTATTTTATTTTACTGTCACTCTCTAATCCTTAAATTAAGTTCGTCCGTCCTTTTCACGTTTTAAAGATTGAAAAAGCACAGGAGATGGCCATTCTAACAACAAATTCGAACCTTATGGCCGTGTCGATTGCACAATTTTAGAGAGCACTTAAAACATGCGACTTAAAAATCTGACAGCTATGCCTTTATTTTAGGTTATCATTTGTTCAAATTAATATCATTCATTCGTCTGAATTCATCACCTCTCTTTCATTGGTCATAAAAACGAAAAGGATAGCTGGATTTTAAAATTAGAGCATGACTTCCCGCCCGACTCGAGGCCAATGTAATATTTTGTAAGTGTAGTATGATAGCAATACTCACTAGTTCTCCTTGATGAAAGCCTTGAGCGAAGTGCCGTCGTTCTTGTAAAGGACCGTCGAGTCTTCGAACTTGTTCTGCAGACGCTTAGGACGCACCAGAAGAACATTGTCTCTGCGGACAATAATAGGATACCTTGAATTGAAGTTTTAACGAGGTTTTTATGATATATACTACAGCGGTCCGCCCGCGACTACGCTCGCGTTGTAAGATTTTCCCGTGGGATTGACTTTTTCCCGTAAAAAGTATCCTATGTGTTAATCCAGGTTACAAATTTCATCCAAATCCGTTCAGTAGTAGCATGTTCCGAAGTAGCATGGAAATAGATTTTTCTGCTCAAGCGACTCCGCGTTTATGGTGACTCCTTTAGTCAACAAGGGCTTGAATATGATGAGTATGAAGGGCATCACACACGGCAGCTATAATATATTATAGCACGAGACAGCCAGCTCTCTCGTCGCCATTCACTTTCACGCAAAGCGGGGGTTAAACAAAATGGCGAATCAATTAGTGACCGGCCATTCTGCTTGACCCCCGCTTTGCACACAAAGTGAATGGTGATGAGAGAGCTGGCTGCCTCGTGCTATAATATATATTATAGCTCCGTCTGTCGGGCTTTACGTAGAGATAGATTGAACCAGCCAGAAAGTGACATGGGCTATATTTTGCCGCGGGAATATATCTTAATCTTGTTGAACGTTTTCATAGCTATAGAAAAAATTAAGAAACTTTGCGTGCATATATTAAAAGGTAATTTAAGGATATTAATCAAAGAAAAGTATATTAATTAAGCATACATAAATTATCTTATTCGAAATAACAAGAGAAAGTCACTGTTGCGGAAAACTAGGGAGATTATAAACCGTATAATGCGTGCGAAACCAGAATAATCGTGAAAGGCCGAAAGTGGAAACAATGTAAACTAGCCACGGCCGACGACGTGCGTATCACGAGCGAGTACATTTTTTTATAAACACAAACATTGGTTTCTAATTGACCGAGCGAGCGAAGCGTCTCCGTTTCAGCTTGGCCAAAATTGCTTTTGTATGTCTGTCTGTCTGTTTGTTCCACTCTACAGGTCGCGTTTCTCAACCGATTCTCGTGAAATTTTGGGAGCAGGTTCCATATATGTTTGTTTTATTGTTTTTCATTATATGTTTTTTTGCCGAGTCAGTTTTTGGATTTTTTTTAAATGATGGAGTTTTGGGGGTTGCCAGTTTACAAGGTCTACCGCTGAGGCTGTTTTACTCAAAATACAAAAATAAAAACTCAAGAAAAATATAATAATATTTGAGATAAATGAATTTCAAGGGGTCGGGTATGTTTGTGGAGAAAAAATAAAAATAAATATAAAGAGATATACAGACTTGCGAGGTCTACAGCTCACAGAGCCACTGTGGTAGTAAGGTTTGTTTTACAGCAAAATAAAGAATATATTGCATTGTGAGATACACAACCTACACAAAATGTTAGTGAAATAGCGCTAAACTTGTCGGGTGGTAACTCAGCCCATGAAACTGAACAATTTTCGCTAGAGGAGACGGAAGGATTTTACTGGAGAGCAAAATGTTCGGATATACACATGACGGACGACTCATTGCTCGACCGAGTTGAGCAGTCTTTTTTTTGTGATGATGCCAGAGTAATGATAACGAAACTCTATTTTGTCCGTCATTCAAGAAATACAAAAATATTAAATAATTTGCTGACCCGGCATACGTTGTCCTGCCATTTTTCCCAACATCTACCCTACACTTGACCATTTTGTAACGGAAAACTAAAATAAAAAAAAAATGAAATTGTCGTTTTTTTTCTGTTATTATGTTTCTAACCGTAAAAACCTTCCCTGAACTGAACTTGCATAAATATTTTAAGATCAAAATTAGCCAAATCGGTCCAGCCATATTCTCCGAGTTTTAGCGAGACAACCGATATAGTAAATTATAAAGCAGAAAATGACGTAATCTGTAACAATAATAATCTACAAAAATATTAGACACGTATATTTCTTTTATCATATTAACAAAAGTATACTTAGTTAAACAGCATTAAAGTTGGAGGGTGGGGGCTGACTACGTCACTACTTAGTATGAAATAGACTCAAGCTCTTCTCCAAAATCTTCTTCTTCTTCAGCCAATAATCACCCATTGTAGGTATAGGCTTATTCATGGGCACGCCAAGAATCGCGGTTCCGTGCCGTTCGCATCCTGCCACTTTGACGATGTCATCGGCCCAGCGGGAAAGCGTGACGTCATACGCTATTTCAACTCCGTAATTTTTTTATTACGTGAAAATGTAAAAAAATACGTGTAAATACTTTTTATTAAGCTACCTGATACCCAAAAAAGAAATAGTCTTCATCCTTGAGCAGTGAGGAAGAAGGGTAAACTATCATTAGCACGGTAATATGAGCATTACCCACAATATTAACTACACAGTGGCCGGTCCAATATAAAACGCTCGCATTAGTAACCGATAACGTTATCGTTTGCTTTGTGTTATGTAGTTTGTGTTATCCAACTAAATCTGTTGCTATTCAATGTAAATGTCAGATATTATTATTGTAAAATATTAACACCGCGACTCGTTTGTTTTTTTTAATGCCCGTCGGCCGTCTATGGTTAAGTGGAAAGTCTAGAAAAATTAAAATGTCTTTTTATCGCCTTCGAGGTCTTATGCCGGTAGGGTTACTAATCAGAAATAGGGTTACTAAACGCGAGAGGAGCAACTAATTTCACATTTCTTTAAATGCGTTATTCTCGCATTCTAACTAAACTAAAAAATCCGGACAAATTTCAAAGGCGTATAAAGTCGGGACAGAAGTCTAAAAGTAGGTAAAGGAAAAAAATACCTACTCTAGATTTTTATTTGTAGCAATTTTGGTTTTAAGACAATATTTAGTTCAAATAGATACGGCATGTGTAACAAATTTGGTCAGTCTCAATCAAAGCAATCAGTATTACGCTTATCTGAAAGAATTAACACTTCAAGCGTGCCGGCTATTTTCACTTATCAAATGAGATAACGTCGACAAGTTCACTTATATACATATATATTTTTATTAAATATTTAATGAGTGTTTATTAAATATTTAATATCATAAATTATTTAAATCAATATAAGTGCGTCGGTGGTCCCGGACGGGAGGCAGCGGCCCTATGTACGTTTTATTCATATGTACGTTTATTCGACGCTCTTACTGTGAAGGAAAACATCGTGATGAAACCTGCATACTCCTGCAAAAAAATTCAAAGGTTGTGTGTGAAGACGACCAACCCGCACTAGGCCAGCGTGGTCGACTAAGGCCTAATCGCCCTAAGGGTAGGCTCGAGCCCCTCGGTGGGGGACGTATATGGGTTCACATCACCCACATACACATTCACAATATTGCAGGCATAATCAAACTTTATCATCAACAGCTCATATACGTCCCCCACCGAGGGGCTCGAGCCTAATGAGATGTGTATGAGGTGTGATATTATACTTATATTAATTATTTATTTATGTTTACATTTTAAATCTTTTTTGGATCGGCTAATAAACTTTACACTTCCTTTTTGAAGTTTAAGAAGTTATTATAGTTGTTGAAGTTATTTGCTTATTTATTATAAACATTGTTTTTGTTTATATTTATTATGTACTAGATTGGATTTCATGAAATGTTAAAATCCCTGTATTTTCTGTAACTTTTAACATTTTTATTAATAAAGAATTGAATTGAAGTGCCTACTGTGCTGAAACATCAGAAAGATTCAGAGAGAGTATTCTCGAATCCTTTGTTGATGTGAATTCTTGAATATTTTCTCAAGATAAAGATGAAAGATGCTGATGAGATGTTGGTGGATAATAATTTATAATCTATTGAAAGATAAAAATTTCTTTATTCAAAGTAAAGTATAATATTTTTTCGATTAAAGATATAAATTCTGTATTTTGAGGTCAGTTAGTTAAGCTACTAAGCTTTATTTTACTTAATAGAAAGCTCTATTCACCCTAATGTGTTTTTTTTTCTAATTAAAATATGAGGTTGCATAGAACTGCATTAAAAAATATGACCAAAGGGTGACCCCAAGGTGACATTAGTGACTCCCATTGTAATCTTAAGAAAAAAGTAATTAAATATGTATCATATGTACATAATACTAACAATGCAAGTGTTCAATTCTCCATTCGATAATATTAACACAACTGTTTTTCTAAAGACAAACTATAGGTGGTACATTAAGTCGCACCTGTTAATTGTGTTGGATTGGATAAGAAGTAATTTCTTAATAATGAATGCTATAAACTTGAAATTAGCGTAGATAATGCGCAAAAATACCTAATGTAACAAATTGCGCTATGTAATAGCTATCGCTTTACAAACTGAACCTAAAATATGTTTTAATACCTTTTTTACGACTCCCTCCTACATACTAAAAATCGGACATCCTGCTCGTTTCGCAAAAAATACTTTTTAAAAAGTTTTTCTATATACCTATTATTATAACGCAAAAACACTTGGGTGGCTGTTCACTGTACAGTCAGAAAAACTGAGCTACTTTTGATCTAGAACTTTAATCCAGGAATCTAAAAAAAAGACTTTTTATATAAACTCATATTACTGCCTCCATGGCCAAGTGGTCGAGATTTGGACTTAGTTGGAAATGAAAATTTGGATTTGGGTTTAATTCCCGGTGGGGGGACACTGTCAAGCAAAAATCTCTTGGTGAGACTTTCCCTGGTTTGGTTAGGACATTGCAGGCTGGATCACCTGGGGGCCGTTTCACGAAGCTACAAGTTACAAGTACAATTCGACGTACATTGCGTAGACGATTAGATAAAACGATAAGGGCCTACAGTTTAGGCGAATTGGCTACGCAATGTATATCAAATTGTAACTTGTTACTAGTAACGTAAAACGGGCCCCTGATCTTCTCCTTTTCGAGTCGATTCGGCGATCTGATTGTTCGAAAAGAAAAATGATTCCGTGCTTCGGAAGGCACGTTACTATCCCGGCTACTGTCTACGAGCCAAGTCAGTGGCGTTTGGCGGCTCTATAACACTGACACAAGGGTTTGTGAGGTCGGTAGTCGACCTTACAACCCACACGATATAAACTCATATAAATAAGAATTGTAGTGTTGTTCAGTTACATGGGCAGAACTACCAACCGAGAAATTTTGAGCTTATAGTTAACATGTTGTGTTTTTTAAATAGTTTAATCATTAATTGGAATCAAATGACTACATTACATACAATACCAGTAATTCCTATAGCATTTCTACGATTATTGCATAGACGTTTCGAATCGTAAATGTGTAAAATTCTACTTCCATTCCACCTTTTTTACCTCTGCTATTGCGTGAAAATGTACGCTAATAGTCAGCAACAAGGTTACTTCATTTATTTTGTTGCATTTAACTGCTGATTGCAATGATAATGTTTTCCCTTTGAAGTGCCATTTACTGGCTTTCGTTTTATTGTCCTATTTTGTTTGTATAGATGTACTCACGAACATGCAATAGAACTTGCTATTTACATCTATTGCATGTTCGTGAGTATTATACAAACTGAAACTACAAGTTACAAAATTACAAGTACAATACGATGTACATTGCGTAGACAATGAGATAAAACTCGGTTTAGACGAATTGGCTACGAAATGAATATTAAGTTGTAACTTGATTTTAGTAAATTGTTTCTTCGTAAAACGGGGCCCTGATGCTTGATAAATTAGTGAAACTATTCTGTGTCTTAGTGAACAAGTTATTGACATGAAAAGTAAATAGTTGATTGACGTACGCCTAAAGCAGTTAGGACGAAAGTAGTTACCATCTAAATATAACAAGGACTAATTCCTATTTGCAAAAAAAAAAGCTTTGTGTAGGTATATGACAACTGCATTTAATAGATATTAAATGATAAGAGAAAATGCAGAATAAATATTAATATAAAAATAAAGGCAAGAGAATAGGCCTAACAATAGGACAATAAGTAGAAAAACAATATTCAGAACCAATTACATGTAAACCAAATTACACTTAAAACATGCGACATTCTTATGGCACAATTTTTACTATTATTTGTATTAAAACTTGAAATTCTAGATAGTAAATAACTGTGGTAAACGAATTTTTGGTGCAAAGTAGTAGCTATTACAGGTATTTTAATTTAAGTAAAATACTTCAGAATTATGAAAACATAGTAGCAGATTGTGATGTTCAATTGACAATGCATAAACAAATGTTTTAGCTGCTTCAAAATTATTGTTATTAGGAACAAGGAATTGTGAAATTAAAATATTTCAATATAAAAATAGAAAACAAGTGCTTTTGATATATATTTTTACTTGATAGTAAAAATGGCTTACTGGTTTCTGCTCCAAATCAGAGTTGCTGGGAGTAATGTTGTTGCCATGTCATTATAATACCAGTACATAATATGAATTCTAAAATTTCAGGAAAAGCAACTTACCATTTATGCTGACTTCACTTAAAACTGTAGCTTAGTGTCAGGTGATCCACTAATTGTAATTTAATCACATAAAAACCAACACTTACTTGTAACCAGCCTTGTCAAGGACCTCCTTGGCAGAGGTATGTGCGAAGACAACTTCTTCCCTCATCTTATCAGCAATCTTGAGGAATTCACCCTTGAGGTCAGTCTCCTTCTCGAAGAAACCGATGAGAGTAACATCATCCTTGTTGAGGTACTTTTCATATTCCGCAACAGTAAGCAGATCCTTAGAGCTAGGTCCAACTTGAGCACGCATGTACTTGATAATACCATCTGTAGGGAATAGTTATTTTTATACTTATATTTTAAAAATCATATTTATAATTGCATGGCCCTTTAATTTACAATAATAATTTAAAGGTACCAATTAATACCAATTTTGCTAGATGTTTTAGTAAATGTTATTTTAGTTATTACCTATTTCACAAAAATATTTTTTTTAGTCTGAGCAAACAATAAATTAAATTATGTTACTCCTACACCTTATATAATGTTCGGACACTGAATCAAATTTCTGATTCATTTTTTAAGTTGAATCACTTTGTAGAAAATGGTAATATTTTTAATTTTATTTTTTATTGGTGGTAAGTAGGAAGGTAAGTACTAAACTTTCTTTTAAAATTATTTTATGAGTAATTCTTATAAGAATGAGAATAAGCAATGCTACTCACCGGACTCCCTAGGTCCACTGTACTCATTTGCCAGCTCTCCCTTCTTGAAGATTTTCAATGTGGGGTATCCTGACACCGAGTACTTCTCGCAGGTGCTCTTGCCAACCTCCGTGCAGTCCACCTTCACCAGCGCCACCGGAGAATCATCATTCTTGAGCACGCCGGCAGCAACCGCGTACTCCGGCTTCAATCGCTTACAATGACCACACCTATAAGAGAGGGTACCTCAATAAAGCAAACGCAACTTTTCACAGACCCATGACATCAAAATGGCATGCTAGAAAGGTGAATGACTTACCAAGGTGCGTAAAACATGACTAGAGCGGTATCATGCTGAGCCACCACCGACTCAAAGTCCGAATCTGTGAGCTCAAGAACATCTTCTTCGGCAGCCTTACACAAATAAATTACACCTAAGAATAAAACTAATTTCAGTGATCCTAGCATTTTAGCGAGTACTACGGCACTTATCACGACCCGCGCGTAATTCTTCGCCGACGAACACGAGATGAAAAACTAGAAAGGACAAGGACCGGAAAAATACACGTATGATGCCGAAAATGACAGCAGCCGGCACAGCGTTGGCCATTTGTGATTGGTCAATTATGGATACGTTCACAAAAAAATACGAATACATTTCAAAGGTATACATACACATATTATGTTTCCAGGTTTTTTCTCAAATTATATGAAATATCAACAGAATTTTTATCTCTTTAATTTTTCCACATAGTTTTATTATGTTTCTTTCATTTGTACATAAGATTCTCGATTTCAAACCTTCTTCGTTGTTCAATCGATCGATTTAGTATTAGGAACACTATATGGGCGTCACTACTGAACAGCTATTTTTTGCGTGCGGTTGGCAGCAGTTGTGTTTGCTGTCAATCGGAAAATGGCAGCGACGAGTGTTGTCGTTCTCGACAGAGGCAACAATACAACTTGTACCGTAAATCTTTTCGGTGAGTAATGTTTCTGACAATATACTACCACACTTATCTTATGTTATAATTGCATTTTTGTGTTCATTTTTAATAACAGAAGCGTCTCTTGGAGTAGCCGCATAACCTTAACTTTTATTTGTTTTTTATGTGATGCGCGGAACTTTTGAATTATTTGTGTTTTGGTAATAATTTTGTGTCGAACGTAGAGCTGGGTATTATGCAGTGATTTGGAGAAAGTTTACAGACGTGCTTGCTTGGTCGGGCTCGTGTTGATTGCCGAGTATTGTCAATCAAGTTGGTGCTCAGTTTGGGAGGCAACAGTTTTTTTTGTACTGAATAGATCAAGCTGTCTGCGGCGCCGGTGACCTTGGCTATTGGATTGTAGGAAGTAAAACGTAGATACTTGCTTTTAAATTGTAGATTGGTATTTGATGTACTCACAAAAAATATTCATAAGTCATATTCTAGCAACCTCCATAACTTATTAATATTTTGTGCTACACATTAACATAGCCCTAGTATTTCCATATCTCTGCTATTTTATATCTAGTAATTATTATTACAATATACAGAATATAATTGCTATGTCCAGACTAACTGATTCTCATAATATAATTTTGGTTGCTATTAGCTGGGGGCCATTTCACGAAGCTACAAGTAACAAATTACTTAGATAAAACGATAAGGGCTTACAGTTTAGGTGAATTAGCTACGCAATGTATATCAAATTGTAACTTGTTGCTTCGTGAAACGGGGCCTTGTGCCTATCTGTCTGCTCAAAGACCAACTTTGAAGGACAGGCACCTCCATTACTTACTATAATTTATTTAAATTCACTGCTTGCAGATATATCTAGATTTTTATATGTATGTGAATGCAAATGTAGTTTTATGATCCTAAAACTACAACTTAATTGAAATTTAGTACAGGCATGACTTCTGAGTAAATTCTTCCTATCTATGAAGAGCTTTAAAATAATAATGTTTAATTTCTTATCTATTATTTAAAAATAAAAAACTAGAATTCTATGCAAGTCCATCAAACACAATTGTTAATTAAATTGATACTTACTTGGCACAAAACTATTATTATTAGAATAGAATAGAATAGGAAACAGCCAAATTAATTACTAATCAATAAAAATAAAATAAAAATAATTTAAATTTATTAATTACTAAAGAATGATGTGTGAATTGTGTGTGTATTATGTGGTTTGTGTGAATTGTGTGTGTTGTTTGTTGTTGAATTATGTTTATGTGTTGTTGTTTGTGTTATCTGCAAAACACCAAAGATAATCTTCCTTTCAAATTGAGTTGAGGAAGTATTGTGGGTCCATTAAAAAAAAACATAAACTCCTACAAAATCCTGCATAGCATATACTATTTGCTAATTGTGTTCTTATTTTCAGGGGCCACAGTTGTATCATGGCGTGTAAACAATCAAGAACAATTATTTGTAAGGTAAGTGACATAGTACATAGTATTAAATTAGTATAATTTCATCAAAATAAGAGCATTGTTTCTGTTAAATAATATTATTTATGATAGTCAGATTCTGTTATTTGGATACGGAGAATTTAACACATTTTTACATTAAGCTTGTATTTGAAAGTTCCAATTCCATAGAACAAACAGAACCACACCATCACCACCATCTTCTAAGCAAAGACTGAAGAAAATGCTAATAAAACACCAAAAATTTACCTTCAAAAGTTTCACTGTTTTGTGAAAATAACAAAAGCATGAAACTGTTCAAACTCTAACACGCAAAATGTTGTGTGCTACATAAGATACCTTAATCATTATAATTTCAAAATAATTCTTGAACATTTTATTTAAAAAAAAATACCTAAAAGTATTCCTTGTTTGTCAATAAATTCAGTAGGTAACCATTGTAATAAGGATAAATTGTGGGAGGTATCAAACTAACAGATTAATCAAAATCATAGAACCAATTCTTGAAACCCTACAATGATAACGTAACTAGTTTCAACAACATTATCAACATCGCCATCTTAATTTCTAATTTCGTCGTTCAAGCGCAACTGATCGGTAATTTCAATGTGCTATTAATTCATCTTTGACACCGTGCAATTATGGCTTTATGTGGGCAATTAAATTTACATCAATAACGTATGCCATAGCATTTGCATACGTTCTGCCTCCTGCCTTCGCCTGCTGCTCTACCATAACTCACGTCCTGTTAAGTTTGAGAACAATCCTTGGAATCGCAATGAGTTAGTGTCTGGCTAGCTGATAAATGGTGATTTTAATCAAACTTCAGTCAGATAGGAATCATGTTTTAGGTCTAGGACCTAGGAATTCATCATTATAGGCTCCGCATATAAGTAAAAGCATTTCAATATCTTAAACTGTTGTTTATTTACATAATATTTGGTTTTCTTTCATAACGAAACTGTTTTCCATTACTGCGTTTTGTCCTTCGAAACGCACGCCAAGGCCGTAGGCGCCAGAGGCAATGCTGAAAGCTCTAACAACAGTGCTAGTTGGGGCCTGCCTACTAAACTAACGACATCTACACGATATGCATCCAGAGATTTTATGTCAAAAATTAGAGCTAGAAACTCTTCCATTATTGCAAAGCCAAGTTCTAAAGTATACTGCATGCAATGAACCACATACTGTTCTAGGTCGATGGATGGAAATCTTCAGTGAACAACAAAATAATAGTTTCAAACCGCTAGCTAGCTAGCACTAGCTGTTTCCGAAACAGATTCGCTCCTTTAATTCTCCGCCTCCTACGTATCACCTCTTTTTTCTTCTCCGTCAGTTCTCTGGCCCACCACAGATTGGTCTTTTTCTCCAAACGGTTACCATAACACCAGAAAATGACCGAAACAGACTTTAATTGCTTAACTTTCGTAACCGCATGAAAAACGAACTTACTGTTGGGCCCAATGATATTGTTGGGCCAGTCATCACTGCAACGCAACTACAATGTACGTGCTGCATTGAATAAAAGTTTGAATGTTAAAAAACGCTGACCCTGAGTATATCCGCCTTCTATTAATGTGATGAGGTTGTTCGCTAACGTTTAGGATAGCAGGTAATATTAGTAGCGTTTTATTTGATTGTTTCCTGCAGTATCGTGTAATTTAAGTAGGTATTTCTCACGGGAATTTGAGATCTAACCTTGAGTTTCGGTTTCTGAGCTTGCAAAGTCGGAAGGTACATTTAAAAAGATACATTTAAAAATCGATAAATCTTGTCATATCATTTTTATATATTTAATTACAGCTAGCGGCACGTATCTTTAGCTGTGAGCGAGCGGTACCTCTCTCTCAATCACCCCACCCTTACCCTATGCGAGAAAGAGAGTCACCGCTCGCTCAGAGCTGAAGATGCCGCTAGCTGTAGTTAGTTCAATATTCTAGTCATCAAAGTCGATGACCTACCTTACAAACTTTGGTGTCAGTGTTAATGAGCCGCCAAAAGCCTCTCGTAATTCATCAACAGCTCATATACGTCCCCACCGAGGGGCTCGAGCCTACTCTGAATTAGAGCGATTAGGCCTTAGTCGACCACGCTGGGCCAGTGCGGGTTGGTCGACTTTACACACAACCTTTGAATTTCTTCGCAGGAGTGTGCAGGTTTCAGCACGATGTTTTCCTTCACCGTAAGAGCGTCGAATAAACGTACATATGAATTCGAAATTCGAAAACACATTGGTACATGGTGGGGATCGATCCCGCGTCTCCCGAACGGGAGGCAGCGGCCCTAACAACTAGACCACCGACGCTTTCTCTCTTGATTATGACTCACGTAACGACTAGATACTTCCGGCTCGGAATTTTATCTTTCAGGCAAATTACGTGCACCTGTCTGAAGCCACTGACTGTCTCTAACTAAAGTAATTTTGATACTGGGATTTTAACACCGAACCCTTGGATCGAGAGTTGAACGCAGGACCACTGACAGAGACTGTTTATTCATCATAATCTTCCAAAAAAACCTCTAAAGGTGCTCCCTCACCGGGAGCATTCGGACCAGCGTTATGGAAGGCATTTTATGTGTCCTCCATAGCACCACGCTGAGCTGGGACCTCTTTGCTTGCCAAATCGCAACAAATATAATTTTATTTTTGTTTTCTTTAGTATTGTAAGCAAATAAACGTTTTTTCTCTCTTTCTTTCTTTAATGTAACATTAGAGATTCGACTTTGAGCATTACATTACAATACTACCTCCCTGACTGACGAGCATTCACGTGTAATGTTACAAGTTGTATCCAAGATATTACACATTGTATCGTTAAGTACAAGGTGCGCATTGTAATGATCGGTTCTCCTCCTCCACTGATAATGCTCGAATCTGTAACGTTACATTACAAGCGAATGCAATCGGTGAGGGAGCACCTTAAAAAAAATTACGTACATCACGGACAAGTCGCGGGCGGACAGCTAGAAACAATATTTTTCGCTTTGGTTTAGAACGTGATAGTTTTACTGTCGATAGATCCAGCCAGCCCACTGCAACAAGTCTGTTACTGTCTTATTCTCCAACTGAACCTATTTAATTAAGTCAAATACATTCAAGAGTATAATTTGACTACAGCAGGAAGCTAACAGTTACATCGTCGCCTTCAACACGTATAGCCGTATAAGTAGAAATTTAAAGTTGATTTTGATTTGACGCCTGTTCGTGTTACAATGTTTTTCTTAATTGAGTAGAGATAGTTACGTTCACAATGAGTAAGGTTCACTGATATAAAACAAAAAATATGCAAAAAATCAAAGCTTAATCAAAATTTTAATTACTCTTGTAGGACTTAAAACGAAAATCGTAGGGTGCATTGAATATACCTATACGTGGTCCACTATTTAGTTATCGCTAAACCAACACGTAGTAATGACATTTATCGTGTGATACGTCTTCTATTTTGTAATTGCTTAACCATAACGATTTTTTCTCGAACTTACAACCACTGAAAATTCAAATCCAGCGACATTTTTTTCTCACATAAAGACGTAAATTAATTCACGTCTGGACAAGTTACGTCCATTCGTTTTAAGGGCGACGACATGAGAACTAGGTGTTACGTTATTTTGTAATTTAGAGAGAGTATTTTGTACATTAACTCCTGTACTATGTTTTGTAAATACTGTGAAAAAACTTAGTTCAGATATTAGGTACCAGTATAATGAATTCAATGCCGGAAACCGTTGGATACGGGGGTAGCGCAGGACCGGACGTTGTGGAGATCCTTGGTGGAAGCCTTTGCCCAGCAGTGGACGTCTTTTGACTGACTTAGCTGTGATGAATTCAATTCAGGGTAGACTCGAGCCACTCGGTGGGGACCTGGGGACGTACATGAGCTGTTGATGATGAATTCAAAAAGGATGGTCGAGTTTTAAACAATAAATAGCACAAAAAACGGATGAAATTTTCTGTGTCGAACGCTTACTGACCACAGAGCTAGTCGGGCTTACCGCAAACTGACAATGCTTATTACTTCATTTTCTTTGACTCAATCATTCATGCGTGTACTGACAAATTGTCCAAAATGTTATTATACTCGTATAAGTACAGGTTTTGCATTTACGACTTACTGTAGTAAATAATGATACACTAGATATATGTTCTTTACGACATGACGGGTTGGACTTAAACATCTGTTCAACAGTGACTGTTGAAAAGCTTTTTCTCTTCAGCGCAACCGTCTCTACTCGTATCTAGAAGTTCAATTTCATCAGTCATTATCCTTTCATATATTAGGTCCTTACATATGAAATTGGCGTTTTGTATGGGAGGAACAAAAAGTCGAAAAATTTTTATATAGTATATTTATTTAATCAAAGTATGAGCCATTGTAATCTATGCACTTTTGCCATCTCATAGGTAGTTCATTGATCCCTTTACTAAAAAAACCATTCGGACGGGAATCAATAAAATCTTTGAAGGCGATTTGGACTGCCCCATCTGAGTTGAATTTTTTCCCTTGCAAGAAGTTATCCAAATTTCGAAAAAAATGGTAATCTGTTGGAGCAAGGTCCGGGGAGTACGGTGGATGCCTTAGACATTCCAATTGAAGCTCTTCTAATTTGCTAGCCGTCTGTTGTGCAGTGTGTGGTCTAGCGTTGTCGTGAAGCAGCAGTGGCGTAGAGCGATTGACCAGCCTCGGTTGTTTACCAGCTAGCTTTTCCATCATGGTTTGCAATTGCTGACAATAGTCATCTGCCGTAATCGTCTGGCCAGATTTGAGAAAACTGTAATGAACGACACCGGCGCTAGTCCACCAAACGCTTACAAGTAACTTTTTATTGGTAAATTTTCGCTTGGAGCAGGCTTTGGCTGGCTTGCCAGGGTCCAGCCATTGCGATGAGCGCTTCCGATTATCGTAGAGAATCCACTTTTCATCACAGGTAATGATTCGATTTAAAATCCCTTCGTTATTGTGCCGGTCAAGTAATGTAACGCAGCAGTTGACGCGCGTTTGCCGGTTTGCTTCACTCAATTCGTGAGGAACCCACCTTTCAAGTTTTTTAATCTTCCCAATTTCCTTCAAGTGGATTAAAACAGTTTTATCACTAACACCGAAGCCTGCAGCTAACTCGGACGTGGTTTGCGATGGATCCGCTTCCACAATAGCCTTCAATGCTTCATTATCAACTTGGGTCTCCGGCCGTCCACGGGGCTTGTTTTGCAGGTCGAAATTTTCAGAACGAAAACGTTGGAACCAAAAACGCACTGTGTTTTCTTTTGCGACACAACCGCCATACACATCATTAACCCTTCGAGCCGTTTCCGCAGCACTGGTGCCACGGTGGAACTCGTACTCGTAAATAACGCGATATTTCAAATTTTCCATTTTGTAAATCGAGCGATGCAAACAGAAAAAAGATAAGTAAAAAAACAAATGAATGACGGTTTACGAAACACAACTACATGTGGAAATAGCTGTATAAATTTGAATTTCGAATTCCTAACCAAATAGGAGAAATTTGTGATCAAAGTGGCCAGTACGACAAAACGCCAATTTCATATGTAAGGACCTAATATTTCACGTAAATAATGAAAACTATAAAGCAAGCAGCCAGTCTGCCAGTATGTTTGTTCATTCCATAGATTCTGTGGTTCATTCATAATATCGTTAGGATCATGAACTTGACATTCTTGCCCCCACGCAGACAGCATCGCGCATGCGTCGACTGCTTACTTAATATCTAGTAGTTGATCAAGTATTTTTAATGTTCGTATGTTGTGTTCCTTGTTCGCGTGTCGAACAGGTGTTATCGTAAATCAATGTGCGCATCTAGAGTTGTGTTATTATTAATCAGGAATTAATTTCTAAGAAATTTTCCAGGAGCTGCTTTCAAAATTTACAGTTTATAAGTTACAAGTTTGTGTGATATTTTGTTTAATAATAAACCCTTTATCTCACAACTTGCATTATTTGGTCAAACCCTACGAGTAAGGTCAAAGCTAACCTAACTAACTAGTTAGTACTGAGAAGTAATCGGTATAATCTCAGACACTCGGAGATTAAAACGTAATATCTATAAACCTACCCAGCCCAGTTACTTACAAATAGGTACCAATATTGTTATTGATTTGCTTAGAATAGTCAACAGCAGTGGCGAAGGGTCCATACAAGCCGATTCCCCTCGGCTTACCTTTCGAAAATCCGCTCCAACAGCCTCTAATGCTGATAGTAATTTACGTACACGCGAGCGTAAGATACATTGCTTTTTTACCCGACTGCTTTTTTAATACAAGTCGAGGCGGACGGCGCTCTACAAGCACGTCAATGTATATTCGATCACGCACGAGTCGCACGACCGACCGAGTTCGTGAATTGCCGTATACTCGTCTCTGGCGCTCCAAGGGTTTACTTCCATATTTGCCTTCTCACGCGCATGTTGCCGGCGCTGTTAGTTTGATTTGAAACCTACTTGGTCCGTGTTTGAAACACACCCATAAAATGGCGCCATAGAAGCCGAGACGGGTCGGCTTCCCATAATTTCTTTCTCTTTCTAACGCATAACGCATACGCGAGAGAGGAATTGATAAGATAGCAAAATTGAAAAAGAAGAGTTGCAGTAAGAAAATACATCGCGGGGTCGAAATTGTGTGATGTTATGTGCTTGGTTAAATTAGGATTTATATAGGGAAGTAAAGTGATACAATACATTTAATTAGTAAGTACGTGTCCGCCAATTTAGTGTGTGCTTCTTTGTAAACAGTGAAATTGTTGTTTTTCACGATCTGTTCAATACGGTAAGTTGTTGAGTGAGTGTTGTGAGTTCTGTATTCTATTATGGCATTAATTCATATGGATTGCTGATCAACTGACTATTTGACTACTTGTGTAGCGAAGAATTCCATTTTCCGAACTCACAGTTTTGAATCAAAAAGCATGTCATTTAGTTAGGCTTACCTTTGTCAAAATTTCACCCTTCGCCACTGGTCAACAGCATAGTTAGACAGACACACACACGTTCTTTAGCATGTGCGCACTTAATGATATCGGAACTATTACAACAAGATCTGATAAAAACACAATACAGCGCCCATTTATTGAATACAATGCAATGGATCATAATAAGGTCTAAGTAGATCAAGTTCGAATATGCTCAAGGGCAGAAAGTAGCCCACTGTGGAGGTTGATTGAAGTGTGTAAGGATTGAGAATCTATGTGCGCCATTTTTGCCAACTCTTTACTTTGAGCAATGGCTAATATGGTGACCTATGGAAAGAATCGCCAAATATTTATAAATAACTTTTGTAAATTACTAAAAAATATCTATTGTATCTGCCCACATAAAATCCACTGCTGGGTCCACCATTCACATAGATGCTGCTTTAATATGGGTATTTGACTGTTCCTAAATATACCATATTTTATTAATTAATTTAAAAATATAGATTAGTAGCAGACGATTCGTGAAGAACAAAACAGAATCGGTTGGAAAACGAATGTACAGTGATTTTTTAAAGTTTCAATATGTCTCTTTTTCAAAAACGATTTTTTGTATGGAGATTATATGGCGTTACTAGCTTGTGACGTCACAAGTTTAGATAGACAAGATTAGATAGCACACGTATGTGCTATCTAATCTTGAATTTCAAACCTTTATAACTGTTTAAAATTATGTAGGGCAGCTATACCATGTGTAGTATAAATTTTATTTTTTAATTTTATACAATTTAATAGTTTTATTAAATTGACATGCAATTGTAAAAGTAGCTATGGGTCTTCTTGCGCCTGAAATAAATTGATTTTATTTGTTTTATTTTATTTATTTATTTATAACTCGGTCAATTTTATAGATAGAGCAAAAATAATTTTAGGGTTCGATAGCAGAAACTAATAAAAAAAGAGTATTCAAATACCCTATTGCTGCACTACTACAATTCAAGTCAATTTAGTATCACAGAAATATCAAAATTGCCACGTTCACAGAATATCAGATAAAAAGATTCTACAGGGATTGCAACTTACAAGCTTATTCCTCGACTCCTTGCAACTTTCACTTATCTTTAAGCATCTGCCAACAGCCTATTAGTATCAGTAAATAATTTAACTCGGTTAGCATTTTTACCGCTTATAGCAACATTTTTACCATTTTAGAATGAAACATTGAATAGATCGCGATCTCCATGGAACAATTTATTTTATTTTAATGGATGAAAATAATGTACTTACTCCTCACCACATTTATCTACAAGTATCTACTATAATTATTAGCGATCACTACGTATTTAATCTAAGTCTCATCTCAGGCTTTTTTTATTATTTTAAAAACCATTTTACTATTTTAGGACGAAACAAATTTACAACTTTGTTATACTTTTACGCAGAAACATATGTTGGTAATTAAAAATTAATTTTACTGGCAAAAAAGCGGCAAATGAATGGCGGACTTTAAAATTAAAATGCATGCTCAAGTTTTAATCTTGCATTACGGTAATTGAAACCGAGTTAATAGCTCAGTTACCGCCACCGAGCTGCGGGTTACCACTTATTATAATAATTATTATTCCCTAATGAGATTCCATAATTTTAACTAGCTTTTATAAATAGTTTTTGTTTGTTTTGGGCACTATTTAAACTAAACCTATGCTAGGCTGCATTTACCAAAGGCCACGTTGTAGAAGAAGTTATATCAAAACTAGCGGTCCGCCCACGGCTACGCTCGCGTTGTAAGGTTTTCCCGGTTACAAACTATCTCCATTCCGAATTTCATTCAAATTCGTTGAGTACTTTAAGCGTGAAGGCATTACAAACACCTTAACATCCAAACATACAAATATATTTTCATATAAAACAGACTCCGTGGCCGAGTGGTCGAGATGTCGACGCCATTACGGAGGTTCCGGGTTCGATTCCCGGTGGGGAGACTAGCAAGCAAAAATCTCTTTGTGAGACTTTTCCCAGTTTGGTTAGGACATTGCAGGTTGAATCACCTGATTGTCCGAATGAAAAGATTATTCCGTGCTTCGGAAGGCGCGTTAAGCCGTTAGTTAAAAATCCCAGCTACTATCTAATCGTTACACGAGCCAAGTCAGTGGCCTTTGGCGGCTCTATAACACTGACACCAAGGTTTGTGGGGTCGGTTGTCGACTTTACAGCCCACACGATGATGATGATGATGATGATGATGATCGAGCTATGACAATCTTCTTTTTGTTGTTCTACTCTTTCATATCGTATTTATTGTACCGAATCGTGTATGGTAATTTAAATAATTTAATCATCGCGTGGAACTCTTTGTTCTACATATCAATTGGTGATAATTTTTGCTGAGTGATTTTATGTTTCGATATTATCATTTGCTTTTACATCTTTATAACTAAATGTTTTTAAATATCGGGGCATTCTCTATTCTCAGACCACACATTGTTTGTCTTTCTTTTCTTTTCTTACTTAGTATCACAACTTTTTATTGTTTTCTTGACTTACGAAGATTTAATTCTACCGTGTATTCGTGAATTTTCTTCACTAGCGCCATCGCTTGCGTACCCAGGTTGGCAGAGAAACCTTGGCTAGGTGGGGTTTCATAGACCAGACGCATAACCACTGTGATTGTGGAGCCCCGTCTCAAAGCATGGAACACTTGCTCTCTTGCCCATTGTGTCCCTCCACCTGTACTAAGGAAGACCTAAATTTGGCATCGTCCATAGCGCCAGAGCTGTAGCAAAGTACTGGGCCTAGAAAATATGAGTTTATGTCATTGATACGCCATAAAAGCTCATTTCTTCTCCTTACCCATTAAGCCTGTAAGTAACACCGCGTCCTCAGCTTTCGGTCCCGGCTCCTCAAAGAGGTGAACGTTTCATCCATCAATCTCCTTTAGGGCGTGTTTTATCATCAAATTAGCACTGGCCACTGTAGCCACTCGCCGCGCTGTAAAAATTGTGTTTATGATTTTTGTGTTATCGAACTTTGGTCATTAAGGTTGTACCGTTGAAACAGCTTTCGCACGCTGTGTTTAAAATACTTTTTACTTTTTATTTTCTCGTGCTTCGATTGTTCAGTGTCAACAAGGAAAAGCTTGGAGCGCTCTGTTTGTAGAACGATAGAGATAGTTTTTGCACAAAAGCGCTCCTGTTGTCGTTCCTAAAAATAATCCTTAATGTAAGTTTTTAGAACTTTTAAAGATCGTCACCCACAATCTATCCTTTCTTGCAAAATTTGAATTTGTTTTAAACCAAGAAAAATTACGTATTTAGTCGTAAAGCTATTAGGGTTTGTTTGTGGCTATTACATTCTGGGTTATTACGACTATCCGCGACGACACGCCACCGTCCAGAAGTTGGTTCAGTGCGGATTGGTTGACTTCATACACAACCTTTGAATTTCTGTGCAAGCATGATCAGTTTTCCTCTCGATGAAATAAAACGACAAATTAAGGACGTATACCATCAAAATGAAATAATTTCGATATTTCTGCTTCTGGGCTGTTTTAATATAAAGTAATATCTTATATCCGCCTCATTTAGCAATCTTTCAGACATATCAATTAATACTAAATCAATTGAGAAGCACGTATTGTGCGGATGCAATTTGGCGTAGAGACAAAAACCCGTCTCCGGCGAGAATGGCTCTAACAAACGACCGACTGCCGCTAATGATTCTATGTGCTGTAATATAACTATACTTAAATGTACCTATAGAGCAGTCACGAAAATGGCGAAAAATACTGGCTGGTAACGATTACACAAAGGTAGAGAATTTAACGCAATGGATTTACTCGTACATTGATCAAGAGTTGCTAATATTATAAATATTAAAGTATGTTTGGATGTTTGTTACTACTGACAGATTTGGATGCAATTTGGAACGGAGATATTTTGTACTCAGGATTCTTCTTTTCGAGTCGACAGCATTACTCAGATGGTATCGCTCCAAAATTTAGGTTACGTGAACCGCAGAGTTAGTAGCGTTAATTAAATCCACCCTGGCTTAACACATAGGATATTTTATACGGGAAAATGTCTTATTTTTCGCGGAAAAAACTAATACAACGCGAGCGTAGCCGCGGGCGGTATGTGTTGTTTAACAGCTAGTATAATATAAATCAATACAGACAATAAATTGGTAGCATTAGTAGCATCACTAGAAGTGTAGTATTTGAACGTCAAAGTAGCGACTATGGGCGGTATTTCCACATAACCTCGCCTTAACGCCAGCGAAACGGAGGCCGATATAGAAAATCTTGCCTTCAAAAGGAAAAGTAAGCCTATACTAGAAGTTAAATTGTAAAGTGATTTACAAATATAGCGAAGAATCGAGCGATTGCCTCTAATGATTCTATTATTTGTTGTCCGTGAGATAAAGCTATGAGACTGTCGGAAAATGGTGCGCAAATCATGCAATTCGGAATTTTCAGGCACAATAATGATTATAGGTAAATCAGCGAAGTATTTTAGAAACGACTCCAAGAAAGTTTATTACAATTTGCTTGGAAACTAATTTTACAAATATCTACCTTCTATGAAACTAAATAGTTTTTGCTCTACAGTATAAAATTTTAAAGTATTTATTCAATATTAAACTCAAAGGATTTCAGATTCTTTTAAAAAGCAAATCGTTTTTATTCTATTCGAATCACTTACATGTAAAGCTAAATGGTATTTTTTCTTATCACATCCAGAAATCCTCCTTAACTAATATCCGCTCGACTAAATCTCGAAGCAGCATCTAAGAGCCTGTTTCGTAAGTGACGAGACCATTATATTGCGCAACTTGAGCATCAGAATAAGTAAGATAAGTGATAGTCAGTGTACTTGAACTCCGAATAGACGGGTTAGTGAGGTCATAGAAGCACGCTCCTCTGTTGAAGCACCATCCAAACAGTTAAACAGCCGAGGCAGTAGACAAAGTGTACAATTTGTACTCGTCACAAAGATTGAAAAGTTTGAAATATTTGTTGTAGCCAGCCAACAATTCAGTCTCCACGATAAGTTAGTCGGCTATCGTGTTTCAGCAAATGTTTGGTGATAAATCTAAACTTTCGGACAACAAGTTTAGGGTTAGTTGCGTCTTGAGTTTTAGATCTATTAAGTCATCTTCGTACAACGTAGCGTTTTCATCGTAGCGTTTTCGAATACATTAAGTCTGCTATAAAATTTGCAAATCTTCAGCAGCGGCGAACTTTGTCGCGGGTTACCCGAAAATTTAATAACTTTTATGTGCAAAAAGTTTAGGGAATCACGACGATGGGTGGTGCGGTATTTGGTAAATTAAATACGCGGAGTGTCCAGGGCCCTGACGCAAAAACTGGTCGGCACGCGTCCAGCTCTAATATCCAATATAGTTTGTACTCTTGCGTTTTTGCGAGTCCGCTGTGGAGCCGACGTGACCGCTTGACCCTTTTATGACGGGTTTTAAGAGGGCTACGGGATCCAACACAATGCTGTGTTGTCGGCCTCTAAAGTATTTTGATATTTATAATTATGATGCTGCTTAAAACAAGAAAACTTGTTCAAGAATGTGTTGTTTATTGAGGCAGAGCAAGTTGGGATAATTTTTTAAATTGAGTTAAATGCCTGTAATTTAAACATTGTTTGTAAAGGACTTATTCATGTCATAATTCATAGCAAACTAGTGTCCTAGAACCAGCTCTGCACCACAACCGCAACGTTAAGCAAACAAAGCTCGCAATAAACAGGTCTGATGGCGGGCGCGGCGCGGCACATCCCTGCGGTGCGCGGTAGCGGCCGGCCCGCCCCTGCCCGAGTCCTGTTTTTGTGGTCGCGTCTGCAGCCCTGAGTCGCCGCCACTTTCTTCCCTCCGCCCCCCGCCGATGACAAATGGTCCCCGGAGCACCCTCCCCCCGCTAATGCCCAGATAATTTTATGCCGATGCACAAAGCCGACGGGATGACCGCGAGATTACCCCATCGATCGTGCTCCGCGTCAATGAGTGCAAGCTTTGTGCTCGCTTCACGTCACGGATCAACGGCGCCTGGGACGGGTTTATCGCACCATTAGATGGTAATTAATGATACTTCGCAATTATGCTCAGATGTTTTCTTTGTTAATCCTGGGAGATGGGAAGAGGAATAATTTATTTGGTTTTATTTGTCCCACGTTTTCGTAACGTGATTTATAACTGGGTCCGCGTTGAAGATTCAATTACTGTCGGTAGCCGTGCCTGGAGCGGCGGCGGCGAGTCTAATAACACTAGTAGCTGGTTAAAAAGAGTAAAATGTGAGTTGAGGTGGCCAAGGCAAGGAATGCGAGCGTCACCCAGCCGACCTCCGGCGGTCACACGCCATTGCCTCCGCTGAATAGTGGCGGCCGCGCGTTATCTCCGACGGATAAATCTCGATTTGACGCTGGTAACCACCGCTTATACTACGGTCCACCACAGCTGTACTAGTTACTACAGAACGCTCAGCCGTGGCAATAGAGTTACTTTTATGTACAAAAACTGTTCTATTCGACTGTGCATTCTGGGGTGCCCGCTAATTATACCTAAACTCAAACTACGCGGTTTATAAGATGTGACGGATGTATTCGCAACGCAAACTACTGTATCATCAATTACCATTGAGCACACTTTTATTTAAAGTTTTCCTCTTGAGTTGTTTTGAGTAACATGGCAACAAGACGAATCCAATAATAACTTCACGTCTGACGACTGTCTCAATAAGGAATGTAACGATGCTGTTCAGAATGCAATGCGTTTATCTAAAAGGGCTACTTTTACCCTTGAACAAGTCATACAAGCTCTAAATGTCTTCGAAAGTAAAAATTCTCCTATTCTCTTCAAGATGTCAATCCTTAGAAAACTATACAAAATTGAGTTCTTTTTTCTTTTCTATCATTAATAAGGCTTGGTCACATCGATTGCACGTGCTGGTTCTGTCATCGGCAGTACACACATGTTAGGTTTTTTGTCTGTCTCTCCCGGCCGGTCTCTAGTGGCTGCTTTTCTGATATAACTACGATGAAATACGGATATTAACTGTTAGTTATATTATTGTTAAAAAAATCCCTAAAAAATAATACATATAGAGCAAATATCTTTTCGCTTGACGATTGTCAAGTTTTTAAGTATGTCTAAAATAGACTGCTCTCTTTAAGAAATAAAACTATGATGTGCTTTGAGATATATTTCAGTTTTAATTTTGTTTAGTTCATCGGTAAGTTCAAAAGTAAGAGGTGTTATTTGAATCATTAGAATCAGATGGAAGGTTACATCGATTCACAGTGATTATCTCTGACAGATTTAGCGGTTCAATTCGCGGTGTAATCTAAGCAACACCCACTGATTGCTTAGTCGAGTCGAGACGGCGATTTACTGCGATTATCCTTTGCTAACTTGGACATGATTTATTTGATACCCCTTTGTTTTAGATTAAGTTTACCAAGTTCTACATACATAGAACGTGCAAACGCTCAGCACTAATCAGCTAATGGTCAAGTAAAAGGTCTTTAGCACCTTTACTTACTTGTTTATTCTAACTAACTATTAATGTTTATTGTTGTTTATGTTTGTTGTATTCTTCTCCAAGAGGATAAAGCACGCCAAAACCAACCATAAAATGGCGAAGCAAATCGAAATAAAATTATTTAAACTGGACTATTCACTCTAACTCTAAAGCTTGGATTTTTGGTGTAACAATTATGTTACTGTAAATAACCCTGTTCAAACTCGCATTTAATGTTCTCTTAAGAATAATTTATCACAATTAGGTGTTCTTTACAAATTTCTGACGTGAATCTTGCCACGACCTCTGACTTTGAAGCGAATCTTGAATGTTTTGTCTTCAGATGAGCAATTTGGGTGTATTTCCCCTTAACTACAACCGGTATTTTCAATTACTAGTCTACCTTCTTGTATTATTTTGAAGAGTTCGTTTTTAGGTCTGTATTTTAAGTAACTTTTGTGATTAAAGAACTCTAATTTCACATATTTTGGGTCATTGATTTTATAATTTGTGCCCCTACTATAGAAGACTATAGAATAATCGCAATTCAGAAATTATCTTCGATAACATCATACACACGTCAGCAGTTGTTTGGACCAACAAAATTCTTTGTAATTTACAAAATCTCATCTAATCTGCATGTAATATCTAAGAACGCTGCTTGTCAGCCATTACTCATTATTATCCTCCTACATACCACGTCACTTTTGTTGCGTGGTGATCACAATTTTCGTCTGCCCGAGAGAGATGCCTTTTGTTCAAATGTGTAATTATGTTGCTATTGCTAGCCAGAGCAACGACACTTGTACTTATAGACATGTCTTTTTCTAAATTACTGTCTCACTCAAGTTACTTTTTGGTTGTGTATTCTACACCGAAATTGTTATCATTTGTTTTGTTCTTGATGTTAGGTGCTGCCGGTGCTGCTCCTGCTCAATATTATTACAGTGCAAGCAACGAACTACAATAGATAATTCGTTGAGTGCAAGTTGCAAGCGATACCTACTTACATCTTCTTCGTACTTATTTAGTGCGATAGCCTATGTCATTTAAACGCGCAAAAAAGAATTGAAGGGTTTTTAATTTTCCCCACCTCTTGCGCTTTTTTTTTTGATACGCAGTTTTAGCGTGTTTTGTAATACTTCGCATACGTTTCGAAACTCTCGTTTCGAATAAAGTTCGATGCGTACAAGGTTTGTATGAATAGACTATAACGGCGAAGACCGAAGCTTTAGTCTATGTCACTACTGATGACAAGACTTCGATATCAGTGTCTCTAGAACACTACTTACATAAGTTTTACTTACTTACATTAGCCCTCGTTTTATACGACACGTTTCCTTAAACGTTTCATAAATTTCAGTTTGTTGCTAAACCATCAATTCGCATCATACCCATTAATCAAGCGTTTGTCTATTATTTTAAAGGCGCACGCGATGTTGTACTGCTCTCGCGCAAATGACATCATCGAATTTGTCTCGCGCGCGCCTTACATGGCCGTGTATGATCTATTAGCTGTGAACAGCTGATAGCATTATGTATTATATTTTAGTGCGATGATCGTGACAGTGTTTCGGAACTGACTAAAAATGGCCACGCTTAAGTCTTAGATGAGCAGTTATTTAAATTTGGGACGTTGTTGTTTATCTTGGATTTTTTTTGTTGTAGTTCCTTGTCTTACAACATGTTTAAATATTTAGACAATTGTATTTTAACTGTTACGGCTGAAGTGTCTTTGACAATTAGAAAAGAAAGCACAGATCCATTTCCGACTTCACCACCCCAATGTCTTTTAATCAAATATGCATGCGGTTTTGTTCGCTAATCATTTTCTAGTTGATACAAAAATAAACGACTTGTTTTAAAAATAGCAAGGTTTGTCACCAAAATTAACACAGCTTCCGTGAAAAAAAAAAAAACAACTAAAACTAAGACGCAGTGACGTTTGTCCGAAAAGAAAGGACAGATACAGATCCATATCTCTTGACCACCTCAATTTCTTTCCTCCGATTTTAATAAAAGATCATTATACATTTCAAGTTTTAACTAGTAATATTTATTGTAATCTGGTTAATATCCACCATCTTTCTCTTTATAACAACATGGTTTGTCACAATAATTAACACAGCTACCGTGCAAGCCGACACGGGCCGACGACGACGTTTGCCCGGGAGATTTGTAAGCGGCTTATCTGAGGGTGTTGGTAAATCGGCGCTGTTAAGTCGGCACCGCGGGCCGGGCTCCGGGGGCGGAGTCCCGTCTTATTAATCGGCTGTCCCTAGCATCTGGGGGCTCTGTTTGCAGATACTGACCCGACTGCAGGGCTGTCTGTCTGTTGGATGTGCTATATTGGTTTATTTGTTTCCATGTTTCTAATGCTAGGAAAAATGAACATGGCATAAAAAGGTTTTTTAATTATTTACACTTGTCAACCAATGAAAGAATTTTCCAAAATATGGAATGTAGCAATATACTAAATGGACCAAAGATTTTGCCAACCTCTTTCAATTGGGCATTTTTTTTCGTAACTGCCAAAAGTGGCTTTTAACAGTTACGACTTACATAACTTATTGATTATATTTAGGACTATAAAACAATGACTAAAATATATTTGTGACCCTTCTAAATTGTCGTTACACACATAATAATCTTCGATCGAAGTCAAGAGAATAAGTTTATGATTAATTTCAATTGGTGGCGCTACTGCAGCTGATGTTTAACCTTAAACAAATCTTCCTGGGCCTAAAATTAAATATAATAGTCCAAATTTAAAGATTTTAGTGTATCTTGGTATTTAACTTCCGATACTAGAGTAATCATCATCAATTCATTATCATAAACAGCTCATACACGTAGACTTATTATTGTTACAGATAACGTCTGTTCACGAAGAATCTAATAATTATAAAGCAGAAAGCAGAAAATGAGAAATGTTGTCGTACTCTGCTCAATGCACTCTGAGCATTAAATTAAAAAGCAGTGAAAAATTTCGTCGACCTTTCACAGAGCTTGATGGCATAATTGGTAATGCGCCTGTTTCTGGCCCAAATAGCCAAGGAGATGCAGGTTCGAGTCCTGTCCAAGATTTTACATTTTCTGCTTTATAATTATTAGCTCATATACGTCCCCACCGAGGGACTAGAGTGATACATAAACTTTTAAAGCTAGAGCTAAGCAGCTTACTGGAGTACGTAATCTAATAATTCCAGCTTCCCGAATTTTTCTTTCTTTCTTTCTTTCCCCTGTGCTAACCCTAACCTTGTTAGCTGCAGGCAGTGTGTGGCTTTGCCATTCAGTCCCGTCTCTCTTTGTACAGAAGCCAGCACATGCGGGTTGGAAACTTGCATTACGAATATCGCCTCTGCTACCACGGGATAAAGACGCTCTCAAGGTCTAGCCGCATGCGCTGGTTGGTTATTGTACCTCACCCGTCGTCTTGTAACTTTGCTCTTTTGTGACCATCCTCTGTTGACATTATGTACAAAGCTGTCATAAGTAGTTGTGTTCTAGAATTGACTTTTTAAATTGACCGAAATTAATGATATACGTTAGTTTATAATCTGTTGATGATGTTTTCTGCTAGTCATACACGGATACAAACATATTTTCTCGCTTCATCAATCTTCATATTTCATGTCCTATGTCGGAGATAATAACCATTGCTAGTACTTTCGACCGAGCTTGCCATCATTTATGCAATTTGCTTCATAACCAGTTGTTTCTAAATGTTACATTTCAGTACTCCCTTCGATTGTACATTTAAATCAGTTTTTCGTTACCTTTGTTTTTTGCTACAATCTTTCACACATAATTTCTTATTTAAAGATGAAGATAAAATTTATTTCAATAAAAACTTAAACATAGAGTAAAAATCTAAAACATAGAGTATAGAAATACAAAAATAAAAAATAAAGCAGACAAAATATGAATACGATGCCTAAACTAAGTATTTCTTACTTGTATCTTAGGCATCAACGTAACAATGATAAAATATTTTTATATTTTTATATTTTTGTATCATTCTATAAAGCAATCTGTTGCAACATTTACAATCCATCACCGAAAAATAAAAATACGGTAGGTATTTCATTTACACACAAATTATGTTTCCAGAAACGTCATAGAGTTACATTAATAGATCTCAAGACGTGATGTATGTAGCTATTAGTCGCAGTCGCAGTATGTAATAAATAAAAACAGCTAATTGCAAAGTTGATTAAAAATGCAAATAGGATGTGGGGCTGGTCAAATGCTGTTATAACTTCACTTATACAATTTACATATGATATTTCTGTTACAATAAAATTTATGAACAAAAATGGGAGAATCCTTTTCTTCTTTTCGTTTCGTCGGCAGTATATTCTCATCTGTAGGTATAGTTAACAGATAATTTACCGTATCCACTTCTGTTGCTGATTAAGTAATTGACCGATTGGTTGAATTAAGGTGAATTATTTTGCATACAATGCTTGGAGTTGTCAACAGCAATTCATTTAATCAAATTGATAACTATTCATAGTTAGCTAGCGCCAGGAGAGGCTGTAAACTGTAGAGGTGCTGATTGACTAAATGACAAAGATATTATGCTTTCTTCATTAAAAATAAATAATGTTTTGTGTGTTTTCTTGATAGGTCGAACAAAAGCTCCTAATCTAATACTTAATAAAGAAGACCTAACGACTCTGCAAATGCTGAAATATGAATTTGCCTTATTTAGACAAGCATAAATAATTAGAATGAACTTGAAGGACGGGCACCTTGTTGGGGCCATATTATATTCCGTTTTCTCATTTGAGCCGAGCACATGCGACCGCCTCGGGCTTCACACACCGATCTATTAATTTAGAGTTAAGGTCAGATACGCACACCACCACCGCTGATCGTAATCAGAAAACTCGTACCTTGTAGCGTGCTTGTAGCAAATTACATGCTGTCTCGTAATGCAAAGCGGTGGGAACCGGGAACATCTGACACTTTGTATTGAAGCTGTGGTGAAACTGTTACGTTAATTGTAAAACTGTAAAATGCTATTTGTAAATACCAATCCTATATTGATATGCTTAATTGTAACATCTGTAGGTTTTATGGGATCGAACGGAATAACTTTTTAGTCTTGAAATTCAAGTGTAATTCCTATGCAAGAATATTTACAAGATACAGCTGTTCGGGGTTATAGCATTGATATTACTGTAATTTAAGGTTACATTTAAGATGTGGAATTACCTTTAGTTAGCGTACCGCTTAATTGCGTCCAGTAAAAGAGAAAGAGGGTTTTACTTAAAAATTGATAGAGCTGAGAAGTTTTTAAATAGTGTTTTTTTTTTCAGTTTGTAGTATCATTATGCTTGATAAAGTAAGAATAAGGACGAAAAAGAGTTTTTTTTTTTGTTTCTTTAACCGCTGAATATAAATGGTTCTTCTCTGTGATTTTTCTGTACTTTTCAACATCTTTAATACATTTTAAATGTATCAAGTTTTTAGGTTCACATTACACAATACGGTGTCTAATTAGACTTCCACGTGTAGTACTTGATTATATTATATATCATGTCGTATCTATGCGGAAGTTGAGTCATGCTTTTGCTCAAAAATAATTTTGATTGACTATGTGCGCAGTTAAGGATACAGACAGCCTCTGAGATATGTTGAAGTTAGAGATGTTGTTACATTGTCGATGCACAAGTTTGCTGTTCAAAAGTATGGAATCAAACCTACACAAAACAAACGTACACTTGCAGGAATTTTCTCTACATTTCTCAGTAGAAAAAAAAAAAACTAGACTACTACGACGACAACGAACGACGTTAAATTTTACTTTTTGTTGTTATTATAGGATTGGATTTAACACTACCCTATAATTAATCATATTTTATTTTATCTCGATTTTAAATTTAATACCCTCAAGCGAAACTTAAACTGTTTTAAAACATTGCCAACTAAATGCTACAGATAATCTTGTGGAATTAACATGTTATCGATGAAGTTATCTTGAGGACCTGACCGCCTAGTCTTAGGGCCGCTTGTCTAGGTAAGCTTAGGTAACCTTCAGCTAAGGACTCCAGGGCCGCGAAAGTAGTGCCGGAACTGCGTGGGCGCATGTCACGTCGGTGTTGTAATACGAGTTATTACACCAGTCGATTATGAATGAATCATTCAATAATTCTCTGCTTATCTCTCGATTGAGGTAATACGATTCGTTCATGCAGCATATCTAATTTGAGTCTAGAATTGCCGTGTGATTGGAAAGAGTGTGTATTTTTTCTGTGCTATATTTACCGTACCCTCTGGAAGAGATTACCCTAGAAATAAGGCCGCCTTTTGAATTCTCTGTTCTATGTCTTGTTTTTACCTCTTGTTTATTTTTGTTGTCAATAAAGAATATTGTGTTTATTGTGGATAGCAGAATAAAAATATTTGTTAAAATTTTTAGTCTTGCAATCAATTATACTATACAATCATCTCGAAGGACCAAAGCTTCAGCAAACACCAAAGATATCTTTTGCTATTCTTTCATTAGATTATATGTCATTCCATACATTCCTACAGGTATGATCAAAAACTTAATATTAGATGTTGATTAGAATTAGACGGGTCAGTTTTCTTAAGTAGAAGTCTTTATTGGATAGCGTTACGTTTTAGACCGATAGTTGCCATAAAAATTATTTGTACCTAGTTGGATCTTTAATAATATTATTATATACGAACATGTTAATGACTACACCGACTTTAATGTTAATTAACTTTATTTATGGAGTCAATATATCAACATCGTACTGCGCTGTGAATATTGATCATTTCACGCTACGCTTGTTACGTAGCGTAGGCAGATTTTGTAGCAATAAACAGTCTACCTGATGAAACCCTTCAATAAAAATCTTCAGTGTAGGGTGTTTCGCCTCAGAAGTAAAAGCTGCTCACATGGTTCTTGCTAACGAGTATCATACTTTATTACTAAGACTTCATAATTTTTGAACCAGGTAAAATAATAAATTTGCAAATTAAATTTTGTAAAATTAAAATAAAATCTTCGTCTGAATTTGGACTAGGAAGTTAAAAATAACAAAAAAAATTTTTTTTTTCTTTTAATTTACATCGTAGGTTATAAAATTTACAATAAATGAGTAATTATGCGAAGATTTTTGAAGCTACACGGTAAACAACAACCCTGAATATTATTAATCTATGTATGTTAGCTTCTTCAACTAATATTAAGTATTATCTCCAACGCTACCCTTCACTTTTAGCTAATTTAAAATAAAATAAAAAATAATAGTTATCAAAAATTCGCTTCAAGCGATTCCTGAACTTTGTCGCTGTAGCAGTTATTTCGCATGAGTAAACTAAGTGTTCATACAAAATTACCTTTATGAACGAGTTTGTGCAGCGTGTAATCATAATCAGGCGATTTGCAAAATAATTTATAATCAAAAATTACTGATATTACTCAAATGGAAGCCAACCGTCTCGCCTTCGTCGCGTCGCTTATTAAACAGAAGCTCAAGTGAGTGAAGTGTTCTTAAATGTCATATTTTTAAGGTTCTGCTGAAAATTGCGAAAAACTAAAGTTAATATTTTCAGCTTTACATATTTACTGTAAGTAACAGTAGTTAAAAGACTTGCTGAAGAAATACAATTTAGGTTATCTTCTTTTAATAAATTATGTGGAAAAGAGCAATATCATCTGTTTCTTTTATTTATTCTACTTGCTGTCATACATTTGATTACGTTAGTTTTATTTGTTTAGTCGCAAAATGGAGTATTATTTATGCGACCTCATCAGTTTTTCTGTAAGGAACTTTTCATATTGGAATCACACTAATATTATAAATGTGAAAATATATTTGGATGTTTGTTCCGCTTTCACGCCTTAACTACTGAATGGATTGGGATGAAATTTGGAATAGAGATAGTTTGTACCCTGTATTAACACATAGGATACTTTATACGGGAAAAAAGTCTTATTCACACACAGGAAAATCTTACACAACGCGAGCGTAGCCGCGGGCGGACCGCTAGTCTTCGATAAGTTAAAACTCGTTACATTCTAGTATATATTTATATATATGTATAGTATAATAGGTATACGTTTATGTGCATATTCGATCTGTGTATCTTTTTACGTAAGCTAACAGTAATCTTTCTACAGAACCGTATTAATGTTAATCCAATTTATCCTTGACATTTCTTCTTAATTGCATCCAAAGGTATCGAGACGCCATGTAGGGAGATAATGATATCCAGCTGGCTTTATCCTAAAAAGATCTAATAGTGTAGTGTCGCACGGAAGCATCGTTACTGGACCTTTAATTTGTCGAAGCTCACGGTTTTAATCCAGACATTTCCACCCGGGCACGGTTTAATCCATCACCAAATTTTTAATTGTTAATTAAGATCTCAAAAATAAATAGATTTGTTACCAAAATAAAGTCAGCAAGCAAAACCAAAACGATATTTTTTTTTTATTGATTAAAAAATAAATGCAGATTATTTCAGAAATATATGGTCTGAAATAATCTGATAATGAAAATATGTCCTGGAAATTAATCGATTTATTAGATGATAACGTTTTGGTTACAAATATATACTTTGGTGGCAATAAATACTGTCGCTTTTCAACCCAAACCAGTTGGGGGTCTTCGCTTAATATGTCAAAGTAGCGCTTTACATCTACTCATTATCCAGTAGCCGTCCAGTGTCCGCTCAGGTTTTATTGTACTACTCATTGGTGTCGATTCCCGTAGCGAAACTAAATTTAAATTTAGTCTTAGTCTTGTCACTTTCTGACCCAAGATGATGAAAAAGGACAGGAGATTTTCAACCATTGTGAACGCCAAATTTTATAGCGCAAATGTCAAGTTTTGACGTGTGCCATGTAATTTTAAACGGCTTGTTTTAGGATTCTGCTTAAAATTGACGTTTGTGACATAAAATTTGACTTTCAAAAGAGCCGACAATCTCCCGCCCTTTTTCATGGACGTTGGTCAGAAAGTGACAAGACTAAGATTAAATTTAAGTTTCGCTGCGGGAATTGACACCGTTGTGTTCATACGACACGACAACGCGACGGTCGAGACGCGACGACACGTTTAATCGCATCGTCGTCAAAGCAATGCGCTTTAACTGGCAAACGCAAGCAGATTTCTAGTCTCCGTTAGAAAATGTTTTAGATGTATAGGCGCCTATGATGTTACAAAGATTTTTATTTGATGTAACTTTCTTGATAGAGCAGTTGTGGTCTCTATTTCTGTTCCGAGGTTGGGCTGCTTTTGACTTTCCAGGAACTGAATTTAGTAGGATGCTTCTCCATTTTGTATCACTATCGTTTCTTGAGAAGTAAATATCGTGTTACAGATGAAATATCGTGTCGGCATGTAACGCCAGTTAAAAATCTTCGACACGATATTTTACAAATATCGATAATGTTACAAAGATTCTTCTCCATTTTTACGTTACATTCTTGGTAGAGCGAATGTAATACCTTTGAAAACGCTTTTTGTCAAGAAAATTCCGTTTTGTATCAATATCGTGATACCGGTGTCAAATATTTTTTGTTTGTTTTATATGGTACCGGACAAAACAACCGAACTACTGAGAGGATATCGTTTCTAGAGCAGTAAATATCGTGTTGGAGACAAAATGCGTGTCGGTCTGTAGTGTCGGATGCCGTCAGAGCTGTTTAAACCTTTGCCCAGCTTTTTGCGACAACTCATGCAGGTTTTTTCACACGACCACTGGTTAAAATAATTAGAGGATTCATTAAATAGGAGGCACGGTCTTTACCTGAACACGTTTAAAACGCTTACGTTCTACTTTGCCGCTTAATAATAAGCTTACGATAAAGAACTGGTTAAATGTTAATATTGTTAGCTTTTTATTTGTGCAGATTAATAAGTAAAAGGGGGAAAAAGTGTGTTGGTTTTACATTTTTATTATTGGCGCTTCCTTGCTTCTTGCAAATGTTAACTTCTAATGTGAGTAAAGTGGTTCAATCAATAATTAATGATAATTTATGATCATAATGGGAGAATTTAGTTGCGTCAGTAAAAAAATATGTTGTTCAATTGGACTCATTATTATTAGTTCTTATTTGAGACGAAAGTACTTTTTATTTTCAATCAATCAATCAGCCTATTGCAGTCTACTGCTGGACGTAGGCCTCCCCAAGGGCACGCCAAAGCGCATGATCACCCGCTTTCCTCATCCAGCCATCACCAGCGACCATCCTCAGGTCATCAGTGCACCTGGCAGGGGGGCGTCCCACACTACGTTTCCCGAGACGCGGTCTCCATTCAAGAACCCGTCTGCTCCAACGCTCGTCGGTTCTGCGATAGACTAGACGTAGCCCACTAAAGTCAAAGTCAAAGTCAAAATAATTTATTTCCATAGGATGTTATTACATCACTTAGATCCGTCATTACATTTTTTTGGGTGAGTTCACTAACACTAACACTACTGCCACTTCAGCTTTTCTTTTTATTTTAATAGTTTCAAATTACTTGCAATAAGATTCTACAAAAACATTTCGACTTTTAAGTGGTTAAAATAATAGCGGCGAATAATAAAAATGTAAAGTACTCGTAAGTCTTGGAGCGAGTATATACTCGTAAAAGGGTATAATAACCGACAGTCAAATCAGCTGATAAAAACGTCTGTTCAACTGTTGTTCCAAATCAACGGAGTAGATTGTAATTATGACTCATGTATGATTCTTTATAATATTTAAAAGAAAAGTACAAAAGATACAATTCCTGTGGAGTTTCTTCTGGCCGTTCTTCTCCACAGAGGGCGTACACTGGTAGTGAACGTGCCATCCATGATAGCTTTGACGTCGAAAAATTAAGATTTGTAAAAATCTTAATTCGAATAAAAAAATTTGACTTTGACTTTGAGCTTTTTTTTATTTTTAATAGAAAATAGCGTGGCGTGACGTCACAGCTACAACCGTTTCTGTAGTTTATTGATTTGATTTGTTATATTATAATAAATCTCGGGGCAGACCCAAAAAGAGATGGCGTGACGATTTGGATGCCTTTTGCGTAGACTGGACAGGACATGCGCAGGACAGAGAGCGGTGGAAAAAATCGGGGGAGGCCTTCGCCCAGCAGTAAGATCGCGTAGACTAGTAAAAAAAAAAATCTTAAATTGCCTAAAATTTGCCGCTGGCTGGGTTTAAACTGTTAGTTAAAGTAGGAACGTCTTCATCCTGGTGTAAAATTATTTATTTTTAATACAGCGAACTACCTAATTTAATAAAAACTTAAGAGACACTTATACAAAATTGTCTTGCGCTTTACACCACGACAGAATTCATTAGTCTGCCAGAACTGGTGCTCTTTTGATCCGTGCCGGTCTCAGCAGGCGTCGCTGTCATCTGCATAGCCCTAGGGCAATGCCGGCGCACTCTACTATGATATGAATGAATTACGAGTAAGTATTGCCAGCTGCTGAATGGACTAATGGGATAAATTCGCGCAGCCATAATAACTTCCGTTTGAACTGCTCTATTACGGTAAACGCACCATGATAATCAGCGTAGAGAGATCATTTGATTTTACAGAAGTTTTAAACGTTTGTAATTTTTCGTATAAACTTAATCTTATTTGTGCTCGATTTTGTCTTGTTCTGTCAATGAAAATTCCACCTACGTACGATTTATTTATCCATGAAGATTCCTGTGCTTTTACATCTTTTTACAATGAGCATCACCTGTGTGCGAGTGTTCTTGTCAAACGATGCACACTATCCTACAAAAAATAAAAAATATATAAGGCGACACCAATTTTATGTACCGTTTTTAGTTTGCGATTGTGTCAAAAATATTTTAATTAATTTTAAACAAAAGCTAAAGAGCATCCAGACTCCCATAACAATACTCTAATATTCATCTCTCAACCACCTCTTCCAAGATATGCCACCCTCAACATGCGCGCGCGCGTTTCACGAAAGCGCCGCGCCGCCGCCGCCGCCGTCGCAAGACGACGACACAACAATGTTGGGAACTCCAGCGCACTGCTAGCTAATCGATACTGGAAAGCGAAGACAATGTTGGGAGCGGTGAAACTGTCGCGGCAGCACTTTTTGCAATACTGTGATCTGAGCATTGGGGGCGCTTTACCACTGATAACTAACGGATTAATCGACCGGCGTAAGCGAAACTTGTTTACCCTCCAGGTTTCAAGGCGAGAGAGCTTCTCTTACGCTGGTTGTGCAAGGTTACTGCGGTTAAGGTCGGACTCGGCGCAGTAGAGTAGTGGAGCGAGTTCATATCGTGACAAGAATTTAGACAAGATGGTGTTCGTTTTCATCCTGAAAACTACCTATATTCACAGTAAGTTATTTAACAAGTTCACCAACAAAGTGTTCTCTCTTCTGTGGAGAAGAACTAATAAAGAAACTCCATAAAGCAACACGTATTTTTGAACATAGTAGTTACAAAATTTGTGCAAATTACAAAACCTGTTACTCAAACTTTGATCTCTCTCGTTGATGGTTGTCGTCTATCCTATTTCTTTTTCTCTTTTTATAATCGGTTTCATGTCTTAGATTTAGGTCTCATTTATTGATGTTAAGTTTATTAGAAAACAATAATTTTATTGTCTTGTCGGAAATCCTATAATACCTAACTAGGTATTTCATGGGACGTTTCGTTGATGCTGTACAGAGACCAAATTACTCTCCTTAGACATGCATTGCATTTCATCTAGGCTGAAAACGGGCACCCTATTATTCCAACGGACAAAAAAGACACGCAAGCTTATTCCTATTTTCAACAAAAAACCTATTCAAAAGTAGAACTGGTCCACAGCTGACAAGTGGGGACAGCTTCGTATCGAGCCTGTCAACTGCTAATTGCTTCATTGATCTTTAACTGCCTAGCTGCCCATTCAGACACTTGCTTTTTGTCCGTCCTGTAGTACATTCCTTATCAAACTGTTGAAGACATCGTTCCTGTAATGCAGGTGTAAGCGCTGACAACTATTTCGTTTTTGTTTCTTTCTAATCGTTTAAGCTATTGTATATCAATTTTTATTGGCAGCATAGTATGTGTCTTTCGTTTTATTGTATGGCCCCATTATGGTGTTTACTCTGTATGCCGCTATTATTCTGTCAGGCATCTGCCATGGGCAAGCGCTTTATTTCTCTGACAAGACAAACTCTTATGTTGCTCATTACTGTGAAGAATTCCAGTTTTTCAATAAATTTTTACTTACTTAGATGGAAATTTTATTTGCCGATAAGCCTCTTATTGACGGCTTCCATTTTATTTTATCTAAAGACCATAAAAATTGTCGTCAACACTTTTAATAACTTTGTAAACGTATCTACTATCAAACTATGCACATATATTAAACGCCATAAAAGGTATGTTTCCATTATTTCCCGTGGCTAGCAGGTGCCCAATCCAACAGCACAATATTTCAAACGGCTATGCCATCCAGGAATTAACTTAATCTATCCCAATCGGCCGATAATCCGAAGGGAAATCGTTATCGAAAGCGATTGTCGATTGTGTATTTATTGGCTGGTGTTCGGAACGGGTTTGGCGGTAAAAAGCGAAGAATGTACTGGCTCGCCGCGAGCCGCTCGTCGGGCGGGATTCGCCAGGAATGTCTAATTAAAACTTTATCTATTCCCCCGATTCCCCGAACCGAACTCAATCGGATCCCTGAATTGAATGCCGGAGAAATTGTACTGTAAAATAATGGTATTTGATTTACAGTAAATGTTTCAAGGCATACTTCACTTATACGCTGCGAGTAAAATTAAATTGCCTGCGAGTATATTTCATTTATTCGTTACTAACAGTGATTTTTCTCATTGAGGACTTCTGAAGGTGTTATTAATTAAATTTTAATTATGATATCTAATCAAGTATCAATAATTAAAGTTGAACGTGGGCCGTATGCAAAGTTGCCAGTAGGTATTTATTATGATTTTTAGGTTAACATGTTTATAATAATTATTTTCGGAACAGTATGACAGTATTTATTTAGCGGTGTCCGGTGATTTGGCTCAAGAAACGAGAAATATTTCCAATAATTACCAATATTCTCAATACAGCTCGTTACCCATTACCGTGACAAATTCTTCGATTCTCAATATAAAAAAAATACTGCTTACAAATTGATCGTAACGAGGCTGTTTGTCTTAAGTACATTGTCTCCCTTAGCCATAATTATTGCGAATTAAATCATAATTGCTGGCAACACAGGAGCGTTTTCCCATGGGACAGTTCAGTAGCTGCTCGGATTATAATAAGCTAGCCATTATCTATGTAAATGCAATTACATTCTACGGCTTCTATGAAACTACTATATAATGTTAGATCTAGGAATAGCCATAAGTAGACTAAAAGAAAAGGTGGCTATGTGACATTACAGGCTATAAATATGATGTCTTATATTCCATATTTGTACGCCCCAATTAAAGTCACACGCCTTTTGAATTATTAAATAGTAAATTATACTTCTAGTAGACGCGGGGAGCAGAAAAGTCAGTGGATAAAAAACACAAGGGAGAATAATTTTTACTCGCCATTAAACATCATTATAAAGTAGGCTATTTTATTGTAGTTGTATTAAAACAGTTATTTGTAAAGTTATTTTTGCGGCTATATAAATTCTGAAATAGCTTTTTTAATAGGTATGTTAATAAATAACATGTTTTGTCGCGTTCGTAACTCCGCAGACAGAGCAATCTGATGGACTCTACTGTTGTTGCTGTCAATGTAGCTACCCACATACTGATCCACATACTGAACAAAGTGATTTCTACTTACTATCGATACTCTAGCTAGAAGAAGCGATGAGTTAACTAATTTGAATCCGTAAACCATTGAAGTATATTCTATTCTATGAAGTACTTTAGAATGTGAATTATAGGAACTTTATCAGTCCTATCAAAAATCATTATTACTTATTTTACTTTATCTTCTGCTCTATAAATTATTTATATTATCTGACTGAAATACTATGCTAACATTTAATGGAGAAATCCTTTATAGCGTTCCCTATTTAGCTAATACGACTAATTAATTTAATATTATTACAAAGCGTTGTGCAACTGCATCCAATCAAACGGCGTTTGTTGAACGATTGCTCATGTTTACGACCACGTGGGTGATATATTTATTGGCTGCACTGCACTCACAGCACTCCATGCCTACTCGGTTACCTTAATCCGTACTTAACTTACCTGCCTATATTTGATTGAAAACTTCTACCAGTACAGAGATGATTCCAGAGTCTCCAAAATTTGAAAAAGATCCGAGTTTATATTTTGAATTTCACGTCTGTAAATATGTTTAATCAGATAAATATGTTTAGATCAGATTATGCAAACATATTTTGAATCCATATACGTTCGTACGTAAATGTGGCAGTTTAAATGATTCCTCTCAAGATTATCTGCTCATGTAGACACTCCTTCCTTACTGGAATGAATAAAATCTTATTATTACTGAAGAAGAAAAACTAAGCGAACGAGTACACAAATATTTTATTATTCGCTTTAGAAATAACATAAATCATCAATCAACAGCTCATATACGTCCCCACCGAGGGGCTCGAGCCTACCCTGTATCAGGGCGATCAGGCCTTAGTGGACCACGCTGGCCCAGTGCGGGTTGGTCGACTTCACACACAACCTTTAAATTTCTTCGCAGGAGTGTGCAGGTTTCATCAATGTTTTCCTTCACCGTAAGAGCGTCGAATAAACGTACATATGAATGCGAAATTCGAAAACACGTACATGTACGTGGTGGGGATCGAACCCGCGTCTCCCGGGTCACATAAATCATCAATGCATTTAATTTATTTCGCAATAGGTTTATATCGTAATAGTATTGTGACGCACAACTCCGTATAAGCAAAATCATCTTCATATGGTAGCTACTCTATAATATAAAATGCGCGGAGGGAATTGACACGTGCCATCCATGATAGCTTTGACGTCGAAAAATGATTTGTAAAAATCTTAATTCGAATAAAAAAAATTGACTTTGACTTTGACATAGCAACCATACTTTAAATCTCTCCAGAATGATGTCCAATTCCTTTTACTGCTTCCTTCCAGGAACCGAGATGATTAAGGAAACTCGAGGTAGACACATCACGATCTCACTGACACACTATCGGACATATTCGATTTGTCTGCGCCGACGGCTCTCCTCACCGAAATGCTAAAAATGGCATAAATAATTTATACGCGGCTTGCTCGAGCTGAGTTTTTGTCGCGGCGACCTGTCCACTGATGCATTTATAATATAAGGGTTGTTTTTGCTCGGTGTTTCGTCCGCCGTGGAATGCAACCGCTAAAATTGATCGCGGACCAAACGTGAGCCGCAGAGTAATGGTGCGGTTGGCTGTTGTGGTTCCGCCGACTGGACTAATGCTTCCAATGTATGCAGATACAAATCGATCCAATGTTGCAATGTGTGGCTTTCATTAGACATGCTGGGTATGAATGTGTAAATTGCAATGCTGATACTGAATGCTCTGGAGTAGAAGAATAACATTTGACTGTTCCTAAACTTACCATATTTTATGAATTAATTTTAAAATATAGGCTATTATAGTAGCAAACGATTCGCGAAAAAAAAACAGAATCGGTTGAAAAACGAATTTACAGTGATTTTTTAAAGTTTCAATATGTCTTTTTCAAAAACGATTTTTTGTATGGAGATTATATGGCGTTGCCTCTCTGTCTAATCTTGAATTTAAAACCTTTATAACTCGGTCAATTACCATTATTGGCACTCAAGGTCGAAAATTGTATTAAGAGTCAGTATAATGTATAAGTATAAGACTGTCTGTTGTAAAAAAAAATAAAAAAAAATAATAATAAATTTTTAAAGATAGAGCAAACATTTTTTTAGTGTTCGACTAACTAGTTTGGATTTATGAAATAAAAAAGAAGCAGTCAAATACCCTATAATGAAATAATATGATCTGTGGTTTTTTTGCAAAGTATGCTTTAGCTGCTAAGGAATTAATTTAAATTTATAATGAGCCACGTTTCATCGTTTACCGTAATAGAACTTTCTTTGGAAGAGAAATATCAGTTGGGCAACAAGTTCGAAAGACCACTCAGGCAGTCAAAGTTGAAAAGGAGTAAATTTCCATTGCTCCAAACTTGAAAGAGCAAATATTTTTCATTATCAATTAACAACTTGAGGAGCTTTCCAATACCGAAGTAACCTGAGGAACTTTTCCTTTGGCGGAAGGTTGAGAGTTTTCAAAGAACTCTTGACAGAGTTTTTTCTTTTAAAAGTTTTCGTTCGACGTTTCTGGAATATTATATAAATCCTACCTTAAACGCGTATTTTTTTCTTTTTCAGTAAACAAGCCGTATTCGACGGCAAGAGAGCGATACGAGGAGGGATACCCTTTGTATTTCGTAAGTATCTTATCTTGTTCACACCACATCTGCTACTCAGAGGCCAAAGCGTTTTGGTCGATAGCTTTGATTTTTGGTTTTCTTTAATGGGAAGAAAAGAACTATTTCTAGTTAAGATAATGTTTATCGATATTCTGTACATTTTCTTAGATTATAAGAAATTCTTTCCCCACTTACAGACAAGCCTGCGTTTATGTCTTTCTTATAGTGTAGTATTACTGGTTGATGTAGCAGTTCGTAGCACTACTGTAGCATAGCATACATTTTTAGATTATTTAAGAAATTCTTTCGCTTATTTGGACAGGCCTGCGTTGATGTCTTTTTTATAGTGTATCAACAGTTGGTTGGTGGAGCAATTTGTAGTTCTATGTAGCATAGTATTAGAATAGTTATTTTTACTAATAATGTTTATCGATATTCTGTACATTTTCTTAGATTATAAGAAATTCCTTCCCCACTTACAGACAAGCCTGCGTTTATGTCTTTCTTATAGTGTAGTATTACCACAGTATTACTGGTTGATGTAGCAGTTCGTAGCACTACTGTAGCATAGCAAACATTTTTTTTAGATTATTTAAGAAATTCTTTCGCTTTTTTGGACAAGCCTGCGTTGATGTCTTTCTGATAATGTAGCGTAATTGGCGCTTTGGAGATTCCTAGCACAGTAGTATAAAATACAATTAAGCAGTTTTTAGATTATTTGAGAAATTATTTCGCCATTTTTGGACAAGCACGCGGATGTCTTTCTAATAGTTGGTGTAGCGATTCGTAGAAGTCGTAGCACTTTAGTATAGTATTATGATTAGGTTTTTTTGGACGTGTAAGAGGTTTTTTTAGATTATTTTTAAAAATCTTTTGACATCAATCTTGCGTGGTTGTCTTTCTGATAGTGTAGCTTACACTACGAGCATTTATATAGCTGATTTCCAATTACACTAGGTTGGCGTAGCAATTCGTAGCAATTATCCGTTTATTTGACATAAGTAACAATATAGTTTAGGGTCTTATCTGATCCTTGTGCGGGGTGTTCTTTAACTGTAAAATTAGGGAATGATTAAGAAAAAGGTTTGAAATTCTTTTGTTTCAATCCTCAGCTCAATTCGGACAATGGGCGTTTGGGCCCCAACACGGGTTCGCGCGGATAGCGCGCTGGCACGTGGAGAAGATGCCGGAGCGGCTGCCCAGCGGCGACGTGGAGGCAGTCTTCAGCCTCATGGACGACGACTTCACGCGCTCCATGTGGCACTTCCAGTAAGACTTCTTTCCTTTGTCTTAATGTTTTCTCACTGCAAAGCAAGTCTCTCTCTTCTATTTCCATCATTTTCGAGATCATCGATAAGCCGTCTTTTGAAGATCATATTAGCTTGTAGGTGGTACTAAAACGCGCATGAAGGGGTAAGTAATTGAAACTAAATATGCCAAGGTTGTTAGGTTAAGATTCGGTGTTTATAACGGGTACGCAGAACTTTGTTTTTCGTGCACCTAGTGACACGTTGCCAGCCTGCATCAATTCAGCACTAAACCTTCCATCTGTTTTAGAAACGACGACAAATCCCTCAACAAGTACAACCAATATGTTGGTTTCTAGCCCTTTGATCTTAACCTTTCCCTCTATTCGCAGATTCAGACTCACGTACAGGCTGATTCTACGCGAGAAGGAGCTCCACTTCAACATCGGCGTGTACAACCCTAGCAAAGAGCTGACGTTCAGCTGCCAGCTGTTACTGCACACTTACTTCAAGGTGCCAGACGTGCGCCGCTGCCAGATCACAGGCATGCACGGGTGCATGTTCATTGATAAGGTGATAAATAAATAACATACGAATAACTAAGAAATCATCTAAAAATTAAAAAGTCACCTGCGCCGCCTAAAAAATATTGCCAGTGTTGCTCGGGCTGATGTAAGGATTCTAACAATACCCATACATCCAATCTGTTCAGGTATTTAGAAGCTATGGTGGAATAAAGAAACTCATTTTCATACTTACATACACATGAACCCTGAACAGTGAACACATTACACTCTTTTTTGGCAGTCATGTAATTAATTACATTGCAAACTCTCGCGATTTCAAAACATTTTAATAAATTTTTAGCTAGTCCAGTGGCAGTATGAATATAGGGGCATTTCACGTAGAGCGGACTACGAAAAAAATACAAGTACTTGATTTTACTTAAATGTACTATTTTTTTTATCTTAGTTACCAATTTATGCGACTTCAAGAAATTACCTTTGAGGAACAGATTTTTCGAATGCTTAATAGCATTCGAAAGTTGATTAAATGGATATATTAATAATAAGCAAATAGTGTTTGTTTGAGAATAAATTAATTCAAATGATTGTCATTTTGTCATATTGCAGACGCGGGAAGGCGCGGTGTACCAGGAAACGCGCGAAGTGGTGACCATCAACGAGTGGACGGACCGCATCTACCAAAACACCATGCAGGAACACATCATCACCAACGTGGTCAGCGGGCGCAAGATGCGGATACAGAAGTACAACTTCCCCGACACAGGTCAGTGCCGGCTACTGCTGACTCCCTAGTAACATGTATAGAGTAACCAACCAACGATCAACTTAACCAAGCGATCTCAAACGCGCAAGCGCAGTTTCCAACAATTCAAGGCCGATTTACACTTCGACAAATAGCAAGTTGCGAGTTAACTTAATCAGTCAACTTAACTCGCAGGTTACCGATTGCAAGTGCGAGTGTTTCCTTGGCAACAGGAAGATATGACACTTTTGTTTTGACAACTGTACTTGCAACTCGCACTTGCAACTTTGCGAGTGAAGTTGACTCGCAACTGTACTTGTCGAAGTATAAACTGGCCTTTATGTCCGATTGACGTATTTCCCTAAGTGTGAAATTATCGTATGATGAAGGCGAAGGCGAGGCATTTTCGAGTGAAATACGGTTTTTTATTAGATGGATGCTTTCGGTTGGTATTGTCTCCAATTCGGGCAGTCATGCTCTAACCCTAATTTTAAAACCGAGCTAACTTTTTCAAATTTATGATCAATGAAAGAAGATCAATGAATTTAGACGACTGAATGATAAAATAGCTGTCTAATTAAGATTCTTTTAAATTGGGAGTCGGGTGTTTACATCTGCTCTCAAAATTCGATGTTTGACAGCTCTAATATTAGGATGTCCATCTCCTGTCACATTTTAATCTATAAAAGGCGATAAAGACGTACAAACTTTAATTAAATATTAGGGCGTGCCTGAAATAGTTACATTGTTTCTGCCGTTAATTTGCCTCTGTGTCTCGACAGTGATCTGGAACCCCTGGGCGGAGTACGCCAAAGAGATCCCCGACTTCGGCGACGACGAGTTCCCGAACATGGTGTGCGTGGAGGCGGGGCGGGTCGCCGCGCCCATAGTACTGCTGCCGGGGACCGCCTTCGAGGCCAGCCAGATCCTGCAGGTATGTAACATGGTGTGCGTGGAGGCGGGGCGGGTCGCCGCGCCCATAGTACTGCTGCCGGGGACCGCCTTCGAGGTCACGGTAGGTGCGCCGCATACGTTCGAGAAATTTGGTAACAGTTCACCTACGACATGTAGGGGCCGTGCCGCCTACACCTATCTTAGGACGCTCCACCTACGTAGTAGGTGCATAGCCATTCCTTTGTCTTTATTATTTAGGAGATCACTGGTTGAGGGTTTGGTTCCTGCTATCTGGAAGTGCGCCTTTATTACTCCCGTGCACAAGAAGGGCTCGAAAGCTGATATTACTCACTATAGGCCAATATCAAAGCTCTGTCTTGTATCCAAGGTTCTTGAAGACGTTGTTTACAGTCAAGTATTCCCAGCAATCAAACAATCTTTAAGTCTATCTCAGCATGGATTTATGAGGGGGCGTTCTACTGCATCCAATCTGGTACTTTTAAACTCATTCGTCACGGAAGCTATGGACACTGGTGCTCATTTATACCGATTACAGCAAGGCTTTTGATAGAATCCAGCATAATATTTTGTTACAAAAACTTTTCATCATTGGAATCAGGGGAGACTTGCTTAGGTGATTCTCATCTTACGTTGCTAATCGTACGCAGGCGGTTGTTGTAACCAATTACATCTCTGGATGGGTAACAATACCCAGCGGGGTTCCTCAGGGATCCCTGCTCGGTCCCTTGCTTTTTACAATTTTTGTGAACGATATCTACCTGTGCTTCATATCATCCCGTCTGCTCTGTTTTGCGGACGACATGAAAATATTTGCAGCCGTATCTTCTGAGGACGATGCTATGGCCTTGCAATCAGATCTCAAGCGCCTCGAAGACTATTGTTCTGCCAACTGTCTCGATCTCAACCCTTCTAAGTGTAGCGTTGTGACCTATACGAGGAAGGTTACCTCAGTCTACTTTGATTATTCTCTTAAAGGTGAACGCTTGCCTAGGGAACTGGTCGTACGTGATTTGGGCGTCCTACACGATTCCAAACTTATTTTTGACAAGCATGTAGATGCAATTTTATCTAAAGCATACAAGTCTCTGGGGTTTCTGATAAGAGCAACTAAAGATTTTTCTCAATCTAAAACACTGAAAATATTGTATTGCGCGCTTGTCAGAAGTATTCTTGAATACGCTTCGCAGGTTTGGAATCCTAAATACGCCACTTACATTAACCGTATTGAAAATATTCAAAAGAAATTTCTCCGCCATCTATGTTACAGAACTAAAGATCATTATAGCTCTGATAGGTACCTTACTCTATGTAGGAAACATCATATACTTCCATTTTTTTTTTTTTTTTTTTTATTTATGGTCGACGCGAGATTGCTGACATTACTTTCCTCCTCAAAATCGTTTTAGGTAGTATTGATTGTCCCGATTTACTTTCTCAAATTAACTTGAGAACTCCGACCAAGCCCCTGCGTTTTAATCCTCCGTTACACCTTCCAGTCGTCAGAACGAACTATAGGCAAAACACTTACATGTTGCGTGCGAGCGGCAGATTTAACAATCTGTGTAAAGATCTAGACTTAGACTTGTTTAATACTAGTGTTGAGTCGGTGAGGCGGTTACTCACTAAAATGGCATTTGATTCTGTCTCTTAGGTTTTAGTTTGTAAGCTGGTTTTAGTGGTTTTTACTGTGTACTGAACTCGCGGCAGTTCCGAGTTATTTAGGAAGCTAACTTGCAAGATATAATATATAGCCTAAGTATTAGCAGATTAGTTTATAATTTCTAAGTTGTTTAAAAAATATGTGTTTTTGTTTTGCTTTTTTAGTATGTATTTATGTAAGCGAATGATGTCGCGGCGAACGAGATTTTATTTTTTCTCGCACGTCAATTTCGTAGTTGTTATACAAGCTGTTGTTACCAGTGAAGACCTGTAATTGGCTCTCTGTTTTTAAGTCCAATGTTTATTTAATTATTTGTAGCTGTTGGTTATCCAATAAAAAAAAATAAAAAAAAAAATAGCAGACATTGTGTTAAATAATGGGAGATTTTATGACAACTCGTAAACAAAATGTTTAAACCAAGACGGTAGATGGCGTTGAGAAATCGTGGCTTTTTTTTTCGAAGGAATAAATTATAACGAAGGATTAAAAACTGAGATAACCACAAAGACAAATATCAAGCGATATTTTTTCATATTTTTGACCCTGCTAGCTTCTGTTTTTGCAAAATCTTCAAAGCTACGATTTTGTCAACGCCATCTACCGCATTTTTATGCCCAATTTATTTTTTTATTAGCTGCTTGCATATCCCTCATCATTAACATTGTTATGTAAATTTCCATATTCATATTGTTATCTGTTTGTGTGCAATAAAGTATATTTATATTTCATTCATTCCAGGTGATGTAAAACACGTCGAGTACTTTCCGAACCCGTCCAGTGAAGCGACGTCAATTGATAGACATTATTACGATGAATCGATCGGACAATATCGGTTGGGGGCTTCTCTATTAAGAGGTAAACTTAATGTAACTCAAACCAGATGTTAATGTTCTCATTGGCTGGATATTAAAGCGTAGTACTTTGGACAGCCAACCCCAAAAAATATAAAGCGTTTGTATTTTGCAATGGAGGATTTTCCGACAGCCAATTAAAAAAAATTGTTCATAAAACTTCAGTAGATGGCGTTGACGAATTGTGGATCCGAAGAAATCAAGACAAATAAAACAATTTAAAAAAAATCCACGAAGTACACCTGGCGCCATCTATCGTCTTAATTAGAACTATTATTTTTATTTTTCAAAGAGCTGTTAGAAAATCCCTCATTCATTTCATTTCTGAAGTTGTTGTAATGAAATAGGTAGCACATTATACATAAAATTGCGCTTCAAAAGCTCTGAAATTATAGATGCTCTATCCCGACTTAACCTAATTTATTATCAATAAAAATAAGTTTTGAATGTTTGTTCGGATTCAAAAAAAATTAAAAAAATTGCAGTTTACTGGCCAATGAGAACACACGACGTATGAAAAAAAAAGATGTTCAATTTTCCTATTACCAGCCATAACTCGTTTGTAACAAATGTACTAAACGTTGCCCCCTTTGTAAGTTAACTAATATCATTCCTCTGTACTATAATTACGACGTAAATGTGTAGGTAAGTAACTTTATTCGACTATCAATTTAACTTTTTATTTCATGTTTCAGTGGTTAGATGTTTTTAATGGAACATTGTACAATGCGATTAAAATGAAAATGGACTGGGCAGCCGCTTTGTGACGTCATTCTGTCAAATCAATACAAAATACAAGTTAACCAAGAGCATTGTCTTATCTTATCCAAGCCAAGAGCATGTCATTATCTTATTTTAATAGCATTGTATCCGAATTATCTTGCCAGGTTGTTTTGTTTTCTTCCAGGGTGTAGCAAAAAACTTTAATAATATGTGATGGAATACAGTGCGACAAAAGAGTAAAAAATAGGGCGACATTTTCATTTTCAAATTTTCATTCAATCAAGTAATTCCTGTGAATATAAATCACTGCCGGCCCATGTGGTTTTGCTATTTGTAATAAAGGTGCCAATTTTGATCTTTTGTTGCCAATTCATCTACACTAGCCCCTTAATGTTATTCTGCGTTTTGCTACACCTATATAAATGTTTTATTTTATATAGTTATCGAAAGTAATTAATTGGTTTTGGAAAATAATCTTGTGCCAAAAAGTTTTTGGATATTCGTGTACCTTCGATTGTATACTGTTACTATTTTCTTCCTTCGTCTTCCGCTAGGTTTTTCTAGTTCTTATTCTAATAAAATTGTACCTTGAGTAGGTTAGCCGTTCAATCATTTACCCACAGTGCTCACGTCACTAAATTTATGTTTAAAGAGTTATTGGGATTATGTGCGATTTTTTCACGTCGCCTGTGAAGTTTTTTTTTCACAAAAGCGGGCGAGCGTTATACGCGTGCGAGTGGATAAATATGACCATATTCTGCTCTGAAGCGATCGTGAAATCAACATGCACATATACCATCAGTACTTGTTTATCGGCTAACTATGAATTGGTGATGTTTAGGTGTTACTGTTTCCTATTGTGTTAAAAATACCTTCAATTTTCTGTTGTTTTGTATCATTCCGAATCTCTTGTAATATTAAGGCTGAATTTGGCCTTTTTGGGCGGCAGAAATGGTTCTTGCCTTCAAGCTTGTACTCGGCTCAATACTCAAGCCATTTGTTTTTTTTAGTAACTTGTTACTACTGCAATACGCTACTGTTTGTAATTAATTCATGCACTTTAAGACAGCAATAATTTACTGTATTCAGTTCAATTCGTTTTTAATTTAGAAAAGACAAAATGCTATGTACACAAAGTACTCAAGCACAATATTGTACAAATTGATGTGATTTTTTTAAATACCTTTTTATTTGTATTTTTTATTATTTGGAACATTTTGGAGGCTTTTCAAAGTATACGAAGATTAATGTAAGGATATGTACTTAGATATTATGAGTTCCTTGTTTTATCGATATTGGGTACTTGTGTTGTAAGTTAGTGGCTACGGTCACATCGGCATCAAAGATGTTAATGTTCTATGAAATAATAATGTAATGTACATTAGTGATGCTACTTTAGGTGAATAATTACTTAAGTGCATATTTGTAGACTCGAGCTGACGGAACGTTATATTTTTAAGTTTTTCAAGTTTGGGCAGCGAAGAGGATACTCGTATTGTTTATCATACTTATCTATGAACTACTCAACTCAACTAAATTGCAATTAATTAAAAATAACGTTTTGGGATTCGATAAAGTATGTTAGTTGCGTCAGACGTGTCGTGCATGGTTCATATTAACTAACTGTAATGTAATAATGAGACTCGAAACATCGAAAATTAGCAACGAAGTGTACTTCCATAGGTGCAATAAAGTAATAAGGAATCTATCACTATTTGTTTTAATTTTGAAACCTTGCATGTGTATTTTTTTTTAATAGGGAGCATGCACAGTTGTTTTTAAATTCATTAATCGTAATATTTCAAGTTTCAGATAAACACATAAAAAATAATTTTTCAAATATCTTGCTCAGAAACAAAGTTCAAGTATATTCTGTTCTTATAAGGCTTCAAAATTGATGGTTAGACAGTCCCTGCGTTCCGAGACGCGCTGAAATCGATTAAAGTACCTGTAATCGCGTTCCGAATCACTGTCAGCCATACATTTTTTGCTTTTCTGATCGCTGATAGCGCTGAAAGTCTGGTTCGGAATGCGCCCAGAGAGGTCTGACGTCATATGTCACGCGGGCCATACATCCGCCGTGCATCCGCCCAAGGAACATAAAATAGAACATTTTGTTTTCGTAAGAGGGACAGATTATAATATTATTATTATTTAGTTTGTTTTTCGATCAATTTCCATTCTGTTTTGATTGTCAGTATTCTATTTTTGTTTACTTTCAGATGAACTATGAAAAAAACTAATATTTTTTTCATGCATACCCCTATTATTATTTATGAAAATTATTGGAGAAACTTCTTCAGTTTACCTACCTTAATTTATTATTATTTTGATTTTTCTAGTTATTTTTCTAGCACAATAGACCGTCGAAAACTCAAATATTCTTATTTTGCTCACTATCTTATTTTTGATTTTGAAAAAAGCTTAACGGACAAACTAAATATAAAATATATAACATATACCTACTTACTTTGACAATATATTATTATCCTACTTTGTACACACTCAAACACACGAACATTATAGTCATACACACACACACACACACATCAATTAAACTTTGCTTTTTAAAATGAAATATAAGATATAAATATAATAGACAAATATAAATGTTCACGTCCAACGGGAAGAGGCTGATATCCCACAACACAGGGAATCCTAGTGTGGGGATCAGTGTGCAACTATTGTTAACTTTGTTTGTTTTTAGCCAATAAAGATTTATTATTATTATTTCTTCTTACGGCTTTTACACATGGCCGAATTTTGCTGCGAATTTTCCGACATCGCTTTATACTAGTGTTAAAAGTCATAAGGAAAAACAAAACACATTTTAATAACAAACACTAACTATATTTAAAATTAACACTTAACAAATTATTCCTACGTTGACTTGGCTTCCGTAGCTTCCGAACCAGTTTGCGCCGGTTGTTCCCACGCTCCTACTTCCGTGAGAACATCCTTTTTGGACTCGAAGTATTCTCTGTACCATAAGATGTGTTCTTTCTTCTCCCGGGCGGTGTAGAAGGCGTTCTTGGAGAGCCCCACGCAAACCAGCTCCATGAAGTGGCGGATCGGCCCCTTTCTGGGGCACCAGCCTTCTAGTAGCGAGTCCAGGAATATGTGCTCGGAGAAATGGACGTTTTGCTCTTCTTCCATTCCTGAAAGGATTAAAAAATAAATTTTTACGACATGTAGCTTTGAAAATGTGAAAATGTGATTTCTTCATGTGATGTGACCGATTAGAACTTATAAGTTTAGTACGATACAAGAAGACATCTAAATCCAAGGTATCTATCACAATATTTTTAGTAGTTTACAATTTCCTCGCATATTTCAGAGAAAAGCACTATACCTTATGTTCATTATAACTATAATATTCTTTAGGAAACTATAGGTCTACGCTGTAATATCTTTTCATTTTACTGTGTATAACATGTAAGCGACTGTTTGTTTCTATACTAAATAAATAAATAAACTATACAAGCCTCGGCCGCAATAACTCTTGCTGGACTCGTACACAATAAAAGTCCTCGTCTGCGGCTCGGACGTGCCCTCGTCAACCAATAACTACATTTACGACCGCGGCAGTAATGTACTAATAAGTAGCCTCTTTTATGTCCCACTGCTGGGCAAAGGCCTCCCCTCGCTCTCGCCATTCCTCATCTTAGATCTTTAGATGCCAGCCTTTTAAAAATCCATCCAAATCATCTCATCGTCTTCGTAGTCGACCTCGACGGCGACGACCAACCTCCGCTACCCCTTCCGTGGCTATTCCAGCCCACATGCATGCTATATTTTGTTGTTCTAGTGCGGCAAATACTGAAGAATGTTTAATACTGTCAAAGGCTTTAGCGTAATCTATAAAGGCTAGGTAGAGAGGCTTGTTGAATTCGTTGACTTTCTCTATAATTTGGTTTAGGGTTTGGAGGTGGTTTGTGGCAAAACTCGGACGGAAACCGGCTTGTTCCGGAGGCTGGTGGAAGTCAAGGATATGTACCTGCAATGCGCCTTTCTATGATTATTATAAAGATTTTGTAGATGTGGGAGAGCAAGCTAATAGGTCGGTTATTTCCAATTTAATTCTTGTCTCCCTTCTTGATAAGGAGTATGATGAGAGAATGACACATATTTACTTAATTAAATAATTTAAAAATAATAACTCATCAACAACTGTTCTTTGAGTTTGGAAGTACAAAAACTTTTGAAGTAGGTATTAGGATAGAACTGCTTACGACTAATCATATGCCAAACAACGATTTGTCTATAGTCTAGAAGAGTAACCGTCTAACAAAGCTCGCTAAAACATGGCACCTAATAATTTTTACAGACGACGACAGACAGCCAGCTGATGTCGCTGCTGTACATTGAAGCTTACTTTCGGCGTTCTTACAAACCGAGTCATATAAAACATCAGTGTATCGCGTATTCGAATGTCGTTTGGTATAGTTTTGCTTTCTTGTTGGTGGGGTCAAGTTTGAAAGATAATTTTTTGAGGACAAACAGCGAAATATGTCTTCCAAAACCAAAACCATAGCAGTTTATTTATTTTGCGACTACTTATTTGGGTCCAATCTTCGCGTCTAATTGAAGTAAAAATAACGTAGACTATAGGACACTTTGTTTGGACTACAAAGTCTACCATTAGTTAACTATGTCAACAGCCAGGAAACCTTACCTTGTTCGTTATCAATGGGGAACTGCCAGACCTTCCCCTGTTCCGTCCACATAATCATCTTCTCGAAGTAGTTGGCAGGCGGCTGCGCAGTCGCGAGCTGGAGTTCCCTTCGCCTCAGGCTCTCCCACATCTCCAGCTTGGTTCCGTAGTTGGACTCCTTGGATGTGAAGATCCCAAGAGGGGTGCCGCTGAATATGTCGACCGATGTTGGTGTTATAACCCTATTTTACAGGTGGATTATGTTAGTATAGTAAGTAAGGTAAGATTTTTGTTTTCTAACGAAACTAATAGCTATTTCTACCAAATTGGTAATATAGCGGATGCGGACTTGGAGTATAGTGACATAAGTATATTTCATTCATCTATCTATACTAATATAATAAAGAGGAATCCTTTGTATTTTTGTGTGTTTGTAACGAATAAACTCAAAAACTACTGAACCGATTTTAAAATTTCTTTCACCATCCCTGAGTAACATAGACTACTTTTTAGCACGGGAAGTATGCTCTTCCCACGGGAAAATTCTAAAATAAAGCGGGCGTAACCGCTAGTATAAAATATTTAAATAATCGACTATAGGGAACTGAGTCTATCAATTCTACATGTCAGCTAAAATATCTAAATTTCTAATATTTAGGGGATTTAAATCTAACTGTAATACACACAGTATTTTGTAAATAAAAAAAACAACAGAATGGACAGGCCCCCCAGGAAAAAGGAACATAGGAAGACCAAGAAAGCGATGGAAAGATGACATAGTAAAAGTAGCTGAGAATAATTGGATTAAGAAAGCAAAAAAAAATAGAAAGGACTGGAAGGAGTTTCAGGAGGCTTTTACCCGGGTGGGATCCAAACTAGAAGAATAATTAACATACTAAGCTAGATTAAGAATAAAAATAAAAACTAACAGCACTGTTTTAAATTTCTCATTTTTAGTTTTTAGTTTGGAAATAATAAAAGCTTTATTATAATTTTGTAAATAAAGAAATTAAGTCTCATACCCTTTTCTAGCAGTGAAGCCTTCACGTCTGTCCCCTTCCGGCTTTTTCCTCTGAATGAACCTGGTCTTCTGTGCTTGGTTGTCACGGTCAGCCCTGGCAGCGTAGGCGAGACGCTTCACCTGCTGGCCTCTAGTTTCGCGAGGAGGCAAATGTTCTTCACCAGTCTCTCTAGTACGGTCTACTTTCATACCAATTACCAGGTCGCTGAAAATAGATAAATCAAATTTCATATTTTTTATTTGTAAATTACCCTTGGTTGCTTGGTTGGTTGGTTGTTGTTGGTTGGTTCTATACTTTTTTTTACAATGGAAAAAAGACTAAAAATATGTATGAAATAAAAAAGGACATTTTGTGATTCACATTTGTCATGTCAGTTTATCGAGATTGACATGTAATTTGAAATGTATCCAATGCGCCTATTTTACGTGTGGGTGGGAATGCAGTGTCATTTGAGCCAACCCATCTCCTCCAGAAAACCCAGCAGGCCCTTTACGTTACCGGTTATCCCTGGAAGGTCCTGAAAGGTTATTATGCCATATTTAAGTAATGACAAGGCGGTTCTATTTTCTTCTATTGTATACCTACCTAAGGCTAGTAGTAGTCTGGTTGATCTTGCCCAGCACTTTGGATAGAAGTTCTGCTTCGTTCTGCTTCACATTACCTCCAATTGCTTGAGCTACGTCACCAGCAGCCTTTGTAAGGCTTTCCTCTGCAAAATAGTGTGGTGATATTTTTATTATTATGTAAGCACAAAACATCCCATAGGGTCGAAGTGCTCCGAGACTGTGACATCTCGGCCCCTCGAAAGATAAGATAAGTACTGATATTTTAGAAAGCTTCAAATTATTTATTTAAGAGGTTAAGTGGAACTGCAACATCAGAGCATACAAGAGAGCAGTTCAACTTCACTCATGGGACAAAAAGGATTATATGCATACTATACATGTCATCATCAACAGCTCATATACGTCCCCACTGAGGGGCTCGAGCCTGCCCTACTATAAATGTGTAACAAATAAATAACAAATATCAAGTGATAAAATGGGATCAGCTTTAGAAACCTGCGGCACGACTCTGTTATCTTGGAAGGGTATCGATGTCTAGTAACATAATATAAACGGTTTTTATGCAGCTATTACCTAGCTCACTCCAAACCTTTCAATTTTACTCCAAACAATTTAATTTTTCAATAAATAAATAAATATGTGGGGACATCTTCAGTAGTTAAATTTTGCAACAATTACCAATTTTCTCTGTCTTCCGCTCAATCTCATTATCAGTTTTCTGCTTGCGCCGATCCTTAGCTACTGTAAACTTTTTTTCGTACTCGCTGTCCGACATCTTCGGCTTCGCGGTCATCATACTCTTCAGTAGTTGCTGAATCTTTTCCGTACTGTCTGCAACCTTCTTCTCAGTGGTAGCTGCTGGTTTTTGTTCAGTTTCAGGTATCTTTCCCTCGCCGTCCGAGGGTTTATCAGATAAACATCTCACAAAATGTCTAAAATCTCGCTTGAATATGAGCCTAAAAAAATATACCATCAATTTTGTATTATCCAATTGTGCACTGCACTCAAAGTTTTTTCAGCGGTTAGCTGATGGAGGTAACGAATACGTACCTGGTCAACATTTTAACTACAATTTTATTTACGTAAATTCAAATTGAATCAAAATAATACTTGAATTTGAGGTTATAATTTAACGTTTCGTTCCACGTAAATGTGATATGTGACATGACTGACTGACAGCCAGAACTTTTTGAAAATAATAGGAAAAACGGAACGATAAAATCGGATACACACTTTTTGTCTAGTATAGTTTCTGGAATTAGTGTTAAAAGACAAAACACAAAAAAATGAGGGACAAAAGACGATCGCTTCGCTCCGAGGCAACGCGCGTCGGAAATTTTTGGATTCCCCCCTATATACTACTAGGTACTATACTCTTAATGAGGGCGCTGCCGGCTGCCTGTATGTACGATACGGATCCACTAAGTGTTTCCAAAATCATGCATATACAGACCTACCACAGAATCTGTGAAATGAACAAAATAGGAGTACATCCATTGCTATGGAAATGTTAACTTTCAGATGAGTTGTGTTGAAATAAAATTTCGTATTTCTACTAGCGCCGCCGTTCATTTCACAGATAAGTTATCTATTTCCATGCTTATCTATATATAATTTTGAGAGGAAGAAAGCTTCCACGGGTAAAATTAAACTCAAAAACATTTTCAATAAGACTATTTATTGGTGGACGGGGCATTGGTCTTTTAGCCGCTACATTCATTATTACAATATTTACAAACGAAAGAGTTCTTTACATAAAGAAATTAATTTTGTATAATAAAGGCACAGTATTTAAACGAAATTTATGGCAAAAATCTACACCTAATTACCTACCTAAATTAATAAGGCACTAAGATAAAGTTTCCTACCTAGTTTGCATAATTTGTTTTTTACTTACAATGCAAACCAGATAATTTCTATCTATGTAATCAGTTGTTTACTACAAACAATAGAAAAACTGCCTTTCAAAGCTCTCGTACAATCTAAATCTTATAATGACGATATCACATGGTGGTTACGCACATGGAAGTTAATGAAGTGTGAGCTACAAAAATAATGTACACGGTATGTAAATTCAAGGCAGCTGAATTGTGCACAAATAAATACATATAGCCACCTACATATTTTTGAGCCAACACTGCATTTTGGTTTAATATTATAATCAAATCAGCACCATCATAAAGACCTATCTTTAATCTCGTTATTTACCTATTTCTAACTTGACTTGCATTACCTAAATGGTAAAAAAGGCTTATAAAATTAATACGTACTATTTTCAAAACACTAAATATTCGAATTAAGTCGTATAAAATGTGTGTCTCATATAAAAGACCAAAATAATTGTATAATTAAGTCTTATCAATAAATTGCTTTTGAGCAAACCGCTATTTAGTTAAGTAGTCATTCATTACTTATTGTAACCAAATAATTACAAAGTAAAAAAAAAAACATATTGCAAATATAACAAACTTCTCACATGTACACAAAGATGCTTATAATAATTTTGATAAACTTAGCGACAAGTCTTTTTATTGTGGGATTTGTCGACCGATAGAGATCAAATTGACTACGAAACTAATTAACTACATTTTAACATAAGTACGAATTACGTACATTGTACACTAATTAACTCAAATTATAATATTATTGTAAATTATAACAGGTTTCATTTACATAAATATGTCCATTGTGGAAGCACATTTTGATGTGTCATGTGTGTGTAACTGTACAAATGTGTACGAAATACCTACACGATGAATACAAATATGATGTATTCGTAATAATGTATTTGCAATTCAACCTATATGAACATTATTTTATGGCACTTAAATCACCCTTGCATTGTTCTCAACTCCAGTAAGTATATTTATGAAACCACAGTTTCTTTCTTCAAATGATATCATTCTTGCGTTGGCAGTGCTCCTTTCTTATCTAAGAGCCGTGTGCTAGCTAGCAAGGTTTGAGTATGTCAAAACACAATTTTGAGTACCACATTTTTTTAAGTGTTTTTTTTTAAATTATGAACAAACATAATGTTGTGCTTCCAATGAAAAAGTAAGTTATGTTAAGTAGCATTTCCTAAAGGCACAGTGTGATACTCAAGACCCGATAAATTGAGAAAGACACATTTTGATCATAACACACAACCAGCACACGGCGACAACTAAACTAAACTATCACAGCCGTATTAGGAACTAAGTTTGACGAAGCCGAAGTAGGTATAACCCGGCCGAAGTAGGAGTATCCTGTTGGGTTCTCTCTGCGCTATATTGACGATGTCTCCCTTGTTTAGTCGCGCTACGGTCTGCGCCGAGCAGGAGATGTGGGACTTGTCGAGCGGGCGCGAGCTGGAGTCGTCGCCGGTTGCGCATGCGCTCAGGAGGCGCGGCTCCTGCTGCGGCTGGTGCGCCCACACGAAGAAACAGTTCGGGGCGTGGGTTAGGTACACTACCTGAAGATGAAGGATAGGTCTGGTGAAAATGTGTGGCTGGAAATTTGGATAAGACGTAATATAAAGGGTGTAAGTGACAGTTTCAACAAAATTATAGGATCAGCCCACGATTCGGGACCATATCCCAACGGAACTTATTTTTAGTAATAGATTTATTCGGTTTAATAACATTACTTTATTTCAAAATAAATTACGTTTTCTGTTTTTGAGAATAAAATAGCTAATTAAAAAGCAGCAATGTATTACAAACTACGACGTTTGCATTGCAGCAGCTATCGTCCGATTGCAATGCACGGTGCGATACAATACTCGTACGTAGGAGACAATGATAGAAAACTCGATTTCTTTAGTTACTTTTCCATTCTT